>PVJH01002268.1:0-174310 GCA_004026705.1 Nesogale talazaci | reverse complement strand
CTGAGGGGAAGCAGAAGGCAGAAAATACACACAATACGAAAGCATCCCTGAATAGATTTCCCTGTTCTGAAAGCATCCATTTACCTGAAATAACAGAAATATTTTTACTTGGCTCAAATTTCCAGGAATTCTTCCTAAATATAGCAGAGGTAGGGCCAAACGTTACAAAGAAACTGTACCCTGGAGTGTAAGCCCATTTCTAAGACAGGAATATTCTTTCACAAAAATTAGAAGTGAGACTCATGATTGCACACCTTTGGATGGAACAAATTGTCAATAAAGGCACACGGTGGAGGGCCAGAGGGGTCACACTAACTGTCTTCTCAGCCTGTTTGACACTGTCTTGGCGAGGATGCCTGGCAATGTCTGGGGCATTTTTGGTGCCACAATTGGATGTGGCAAAGGAAATGTTAGTGATGGCTAGTGGTCAGAGACCAAGGTTGCTGTTAATCATGCAACAATGTCTAAGACTGCCTCCACCCAAACCACAACAAAGAGAGATCTACACCAAATGCCAGTACCACTCCTGAATATTTTTATTGGGCTTATATTGTGATTATGGAATCTATGGAGTTGGTTCCAACCAATAATGGCCCGATGCACAACAGACCGAAACACCGCTGGGTCCTGCACCAGCCTCACAATTCTCGCGATGCTTGAGGTCATTGTTGCAGCCACTGTGTTAATCCATCTCCATGAAGGGCTTCCTCTTTGTCACTGCCCCTCCACTTTACCAAGCACGATGTCCTTCTCCAAGGACAGATTCCTCCTGACAGCAGGTCCAAAATATGGACGATGAATTCTCTCCATCCTTGCCTCAAAGGAACACTCTGGCCATCCCTCTTTCAAAACAGATCGGTTGGTCCTTTTAGCAGTCCATCAAACTTTCATTATACCTTTCCAGTACCACAATCCAGCTAGTGAATAACTATGGAATAGGGAAAGCTACATTGTGAAACCCAGTGTAGAAGAAAAACAGGGGCTCACCTGCTTAAAAGTCATTAGGAATTTCAAGGTAATGACAGCAAACCATGTAAGCAAAACACATGGCCCTTCCCAGTGAGAACTTTGTTAAACTGCACTTGCCACACATCCATGAAGAAAAACACTGTGTTAGAAATTCTTTTATTTTCAAATGACCAGGAGATCTTCTCAAAATGAGTGTGTAAGAAAATGGCCATCCCTGTTCAATCTTCTAGCCTGCCTACAGAAGTTTCAAGGAAGTGATTGGTCTTAGGCATAGTCTTCCAGGCATGGGATCCAGTGTTTTGCATTCATTTCATTAAATATTCCATAACAAGGTTTTGATTCCCATGTCACACCCACAAGGAAATGAAGGTCAGAAGATTTCCTAACTTGCCTACTTTCCTTCACCAACTAAGTCACAGAACAAGATTCTGAACCTCCACCTGCCTTTGCCAGAGCCCAAACTCTCTTAGCCATTGACAATAAATGGGTAAGAGACAGCATAGGAGGGTAAAAGAGAGTAAATCATTGGTAGCCGTTCAAACCTAGGGTTTGGCCACCCTTCCCTTTTACAAGACCTGAGAATTATGAACTGATGTATAAGAAGAATAGCACATACCTAGGGATCGTGGACCAGGAATGGACAATGTTTCAGTACTGGAGTTCACAACGTTTGGGAGCCCACTCAAAGACAACTCTTAACAGCAACAACCACCACCCCAGAAGCCAATGTATCTTAAGGTCTGGAGGTATCGCCACTACTGGGAAATATGGCAAGGTAGGAAAGAACAAAATGGGAGTAAAAATAGAAAAAAAGTATTGGAGACATCAAACACAGTACCAGGCATTTCTAAAGTATTGCAGAGCTAAGGCTCATTTCCAAACTTTTTCAGTTGTTTAAAATTTGATATGGAACTTACATCTCTCATAGGAACCACATACATTCCCCACTGAGTTAACATGAAAATAAAAGAACAGATTAAGCCAAAAAATAATGTCTGCTACTCTTGGGATATGTGAGATTTGTACAGTATTTACTTTCTGGTTCTCAAAGTCTTTAGCAAACATTAGGTCATGCACTCCTCAAACATTGAAGGTAGTTTTAAAATGGTAGCAGCAGTGCATAGACAAGGCATGGGCAGAAATTCAAGCGGGATATAGTAGAGAAAATAGGATATCCTATATCACTGCTGATGTCAGATTATTGATTATCCAAAAGCATTTGACCAGATGGATCATAATAAACTATAGATAATGGAGTGAAGAATGTTCATCCCAGAACAAAGGGATGTCTGGAGCATGTTTGGATTGTGTCTTTTCACCATTTATATTTAATCTAAGGAAATTATTCAAGAAGCTGGGATCTATGAAGAGAACAGAGCAACAATATTGGGAAAAGGCTCTTTAATAACCTATGATATGCAGATGGCATAATCTGGCTGGCTGAAAGCCAAGTGGACTTGAAGTGCTGATTGGTGATGATCAAAAAATAGTCTTCAGTATGTATTACATCTCAATGTAAAGAAAGCAAAATCATTGCAAATGGACCAGTAGACAACATCGTAATAGAAAGATGAAAAATCGAAGTCGTCAATGATCTAATTTGTCTTGGATCCACAATCAACCCTCATGGAAGTGGCAATCAAGGAATCTAAGTATACAGTGCATTGGACTAGTCTACTACAAAAGACCTCTCTAAATGTGTGAAAGGGCAGAGATAGCACTTTGAGAACTAAGGTGGACCATAGTTCCAAAGCCATGGTATTTTCCAATGACCTCATATGCATGTTAAAGATGAGCTATAAATAAGCAAAACTGAAGAGGAAATGATGCATTTGAATTATGGTGTTCACTTAGAATGCTGAAAGTACTATAGACTCTCAGAAGAAAAACTAGTCTGTTCTGTAAGTACAAGCAGAGTGCTCCTTAAAGGAAAAGATGGAGAGACTTTGTCTCATATACTTTGGACATGTCCCTGGGAATGGACTAAATGCTTGATCAGCAAAAAAAGAGAGGAAAAACCCACAAGAAGCTAGGCTGAAAGGCTTTAAACAATGGGCTTGATTGCAGTAAATTCATAACAATTGTAAGGATGGCACAGGATTGAATGGGGCTTCCATAATTTACATATCATACAATTCAGTAGCTTAATCATTCAAGCATAACAAAGGGCATTGTACAGTCACCACCATATCAATCCTAGGACATCCCCACGCCACCCCAATGGTTAAATCACCTTTAAAATGAGTTATTCAGTCACAATCCATTCTAGTGCTCCCTCCTCCAACCCTGCCTCATTACTTACTTCAAAACCCCCCTTTTCCTCCCTGTTGCCCACCCCCCACCTCTGCAGTCCCTAAAACCCTTTGTGTCTGCTCTTCTCATTATGCATCCACTCCTCCTGTGCTTCACAGCTGAGAAACCCAACAGACAACAATTTTTTTTAAGTTGGTGGTAAGGTTAAAATCCTAATACTATACAGAAAAAAACAGAGATAATGTGTAAAAAGGAAAAGACACCCCCACACCCCCATCAACATTTAAAAAGCCAGAGAGGAAATTTCTATAATGGGCAAATAAGAGATACTTGCCCCCGCCCCCCCAGTACAAGTTCAGATTGTGACAATAGGGAACCAACTGACCAAGCATCAAATTGATCCATCATGATCAAGATGACAATGGTCTGTAAGGCTGTTCGAGACTCTTGCCTTTGGCTAGAACAGATCTGCCAGTGGCTCAGATTGAGTGTGTTTTTGCTTTGTGTTTTTTTCCTTAATGCTGACCAAAGAGCTGCTATGAGATGGTAACAATTCCAAGGCAAGTAGAAACAACAACAGACCTGATGGATCTGCGGGACAGCTAACCACAAGGTTGATGGTTAAAACTGACCAGTTGTTCTATGACACAGAGATGGATCTGTAGGCTCCCACAGTCACAGTCTCAGAAACCCAAAGAAGCAGCTCTCCTCTGCCCTACTGGGTTACTTGTGAGCTGTAATCACCTTTATGGCAATGCGTTTTTGTTTGTTTGTTTGTTCTTTACTTTTAACTGTCACGTATGAACTGAGCTGTCTGCATAAATCCCTGCCTTTATGAACCATACATTCTGGTGGGGGGAAAGAACTAAGGAAATAGCATCACAAATATATAATTATAAGTTATAATACGTAAGATTGGGTCTGTATATCTAGTAACAGATGAATAACTAAACAAATAATGGCTCATCCACAAACAGAATTACTAGCAGAGGCAATAAAAATGAGCCTCTAAAAACACATTTATTTGCCTAAAATAAGATCTCTATGTGTTCATAAATAAGAGTAAATAGGTTATAGAATATACGATAAAATTGGATAGTATTTTATTAAAACACTGCTAGATTTAACTCGCCTCTCTTCAGAGTACAAATATTCTAGAGTTGTATTCTTTAATCGTCTCTGATCCAAATCAATGCCCAATGCCTGCTTTTGTAACTACAGTTTTATTGGACAGAACACCCATTCAATTATATATTGTCAAAAGCAGAACCTAGTAGCTGCGACAACAACAATATGACCATAAAACCTGAATCTTTTAAGATCGGGCCATTTGCGTTAAAAGTTTGCTGACCCCTCTTCTTGTCTGCCCAGGAGTCTCATAATACACCCATCTTCACCGAGGAACTACTAGGTACCAGGTCTTGCGCAATCACTTTATAAATATTTCTAATCTTGTCTCAGCAAGACTGGTATTAACTACACTGTATAAAAGATGAAACGTTGACACAGAGAGTTCACCCTAGCCAAGATCATCACACAGATGGCAAAGGAAGGAGCTTAAGTTCAAACAGGAACTTTTCAATGCAATAACACAGGAATTCTGAGTTCAATATAACAAAAAAACCACACCTTCATTATTCTCATTCTTTTTTTGGTTTTCCCATTCTGAGAAAATAGAGAGACTTCTATGTCTTATCTCTGCCTAAAACCCTACAATTCTCACACTGCCTCTGCTTGCTGGACATAAATAAGAAATGCTATTAATCAAAGCAGACATCAGGAGGAACCATGGTGCAGTCAGAGCAAACTTTGAGTTTGGGCAGATAATATGGGAACATATCGCAAAGGTATCAATCATCGATGAAGCAATTAACTGTCAGTGGAAGCTTTCTGAAAGGAGGGAGACAAAAACCACTATCGTCGCCTTGGTTCTGGAAGGTTTTAGATAAGACCATGGGAAAAATTAATAATGAAAAGAGAGGTGAAGTATGCTAGAAGCTTGAGCTCATGAAATTAATGCTTGGAAAACAGTAAAGGTATAGATGTGTCAAAACAAATAACAATCTCCTGTGTGGGGGGCAAAATGAAGAAGCAGAGGGTACTATTCCTTCAAGAAGCAATACTTTCTTTCTTCATTTTCAAACCACAGCAGAGAAGTGGTGGTGTAGTGGTTGAATGAAGGACTGCGGCCCACTGGCTTGGCAGTTCAAATCCAGCAGCAGCTCTCCAGGAGCAAGGCTGGGCCTCCCACTCCCACCAGAGGGCACTGATGCCCCCCCCCAAAGTCTTATATTGCACAATTCAACATGGACCCAGTTACCTCAGTGAGAGGGTACCCAATCCACCACATGATTCAATACAGAAAGCACTGTAAATCTGTTTCAAGCATATTCCACTGAGTGAAAAAATGATCTTTTTTGGTGTTTAGATGTCAAGGTTAGACCTTATAGCCACCCTACCATAAAGATGAGAGTGTTGGTATTGGCTGCCATTGGTTATCACGGTGTCCTTATTTATAAAAGAATAAAACATTGTCCAGTCTTGTGCTATACTCATAATCATGGGTTTGCCTATCCGGCTGAGATCCCTAGAGAAGAAAAACAAACGATATATAATTAGTGAATGTGAACATGAAATTAATATAAATGTAATATGAAATTCATATCAAGGAAGTGACTCATAAAGTTGTAGAAAGTAGAAAAGTCCAATCTGGTTCAGGTCCATGGCTCTAATGTTAGGCTGGAGGCTTTTCCTGGATCAGGTAGCTGCTGTACCTGGAGAGCCAGGAAGCTGGAAGACAACAGGCCATTAGAGGCAAAGGCAAATGGGTCCAAGGTCATTAGTTCTGGCTCTTGGCTACAGAGTAGAATGCCTTAAAGGACAACGGGCAATATAGCAGACCACTGATAGTAGCTACCATTTTAAGAGTTTAAGCAAGCAAAATAGTGGACTGTCGGTTCAAGTGGGCTTGAGATCAAGGAGATAGATGAAAGATCGAGATCTATTAAAAAGAGGGAAGCCTTCCCACAGAGTCTGTTTAAATAGGATTAGACTATACTCCCTGGAAATATGCTTGAGGTACATGAGTTTTGAAGGCAGATAGATAGACTGATTCTCTGCCATCTAGTTAATATAGATAAATAGCAAACTTATTGGACAGAGCAGAGTTGTCCCCATGTGTTTTCCAGGCTGTAACTCTTCACAGAATAGAAAGCCTCATCTTCTTCCCATAGAGTAGCTGGTGGTTTCAAACTGCTGATCATTGGTAGTTCATTGGGTAACCACTACACTATCAGGGCTCTAGATAGAGAGATGATGATGATGATAGAGATAGATAGATAGATAGATAGATAGATAGATAGATAGATAGATAGATAGATAGATAGATAGATAGATGATAGTGTGGCTGGGATTTTTCTCTAGAGAACTCAGACTAAGATAGAAAAAAAAGGCCTGGAAAAGTTCACAGACTCACAAAAGCTCTATTCACTGCCAACTAGCGTGAATAGGATTCATATCTGATTTTAACTTCATTTTAGTGGATGATTGGTCCAGAAAAGGTCATGTGATTTGGGGAACATCAATGAGAAGCAAGAAACTATAGTGTTTCTCATGAAGAAGTCATCTAAAGGCAGTTTATTCTTGCTTTGTTAAGATTTATATAGCACCTGGAGTCTTAAAGGCCTGAAGATGAACAAGTGGACATTTAGCTCAGAAGCAACAGAGCCCGCATGGAAGAAGCACACCAGCCTGTGTGATCATGAGATGCCGAGGGGATCGGGTATCACGCATCAAAGAACAAAAAATCACACCATTTTGTGCTCACCACCTTCCTTATAGAATCACTGAAGACAAATTCGCATAAGCAAATGTGGTGAAGAAAGCTGATGGTGCCCGGCTACCAAAAGATGTAGTGTTTGGAGTCTTGAAAGCTTGAAAGGAAACAAGTGGCGATCCAGCTCAGAAGTAACAAAGGCCACATGGAAGAATCACACCAGCCTGTGTGATCATGAGGTGTCTAAGGGATCAGGAATCAAGGAACAAAAAAAAATATATACATATTATTTTGAATGAGGGGGAGGGCAGATTGGGAACCCAAAGTCCACCTGTAGGCAACTAAACATTCTCTTACAAAAGGGTTGCAGGAAGGAGAAAAGTCAGTCAGGGTGCCATGTTGCAGTGATGAAACATGCAACTTTCCTCTAGTTGTTAAATGCTTCCTCCCCACCCCACTGTCATGATCCCAATTCTACCTTACAAATCCCGCTAGACCAGAGGATGTACAATGGTACAGGTGGGACATGGAAACACAGGGAATCCCGGACAGATAATCACTTCAGGACTAATGTTGAGAGTGGTGATACTGTGAGGGTGGAGGGGAGGTGGGGTAGAAAGGGGGAACCAGCGTAAAAGGATCTACATATAACCTCTTCTCTGGGGTACAGTCAACAGAAGAGTGGGAGAAAGGAGATGTCAGACAGTCTAAGCTATGACAAAATAATTTGTCAATAATTTATAATTCAGGAGAATGGAGGAAATGGGGAGGAAGAGGAAAAATGAGGAGCTGACACCAAGGCTCAAGTAGAAAGCAAATGTTTTGAGAATAATGATGGCAATAGATGTACAAATGTGCTTAACACAATGTATCTATGGATTGTGATAAGAATTATACAAGACCCCAATAAAACAATTTTAAAATAAAGTATCATGGACTGCCAGAAGGACAAGCAAATGGAGCTTGTTAGAAGTCCCACCAGAATATTCCTTAGATGCAAGGATGGGGAGACTTCCTCTCACACACTTTGGACGTTTTATCAAGAGACACGAGTTCCTGGGAAAACACCTCATGGTACTTTAGAAGGACAGGGAAAAAGAGGAAGTTCCTCAATAAGACGAACCGACATAATGGCAGCAACAATTGGTTCTAATATAATGACAGTGTCGTGATGGCACAGGGCTGTGTTTCCCTCTGTTTTGGGTAGTATCACTGTGAGTCAGAACTGACAAGATGGCAACTAACCACAATATGTGCCTTGTGTTGGGAAGAGAGAAGCTATTAGGTCTAGGATAATGAGAGTCATTTTGCTACAATAAGGAAAGTCAGTGAGAGAATAAAATTCACACTGGAGAGAAAACAAAACAAACCTATGGGCTGCATAAAGCAATAGCTGAGATAAATTACCTCTAAAACCTACTCTTACACAAATCAATTTTTTTTGCCATTTAAATCACTTACAATGAACACCTTTCTAATTGACAGAGTTCCATCATTCTGAATTTCCAAACTGAAAATGAGACATGCAAAATTACCGGGTTTGGGCCATGCCACTGATGATTAGATTCAAATGTGTGTCCCTATAAAAATCAAGATTTTGTATTAAGTTTGCTCCTTCTCCAACTTAGAATTTTAAAGTCAACATTAAAAAACATAAATGAGAAGCTAATAAGATTTAATTTAAAATTATATAATGTAGAATGTATACAACCAGTGAGGGGGGAGAGCGGGGATCGCAACTTGAAAAAGCAAGATATTTCTGCTCTCTTATTTATGTACTTATTGAATTCTAGCTTGCTAAGCCATTTAGGGAATATTTACTGAGAAACTATATTGTAGTATTTATGGTTATATATTATATACTGCATATATTATAGTAAATATAACTATAATGTTTGCTAAGACACTAGACTCTGTATTTACACACTGACATTGAGTTGGTTCTGAGCCATAACGATTCTATACAGAGTAGAACTATCTCTGTGGTTTTCAGAAAAGGCAGTGGAAAGTCTCACCTTTTCCCCATGGGATGGCTAGTGGTTTCAAGCAGCTGAACTTGGGGTCAGCAGTCCAATATGTAAACCCACGAAGCTACCAGGACTCCAAGCATTGTCTTCTCAACTCACTGCCATCGAGTCATTCAGACTCATAGTAAGCCTGCACCCATTCCCAGACTACCTCCTGTCTTTCTCTCAGGGAGCAAGTGGTGGTTTCAAACTGTTGGCCTTTCCGTTAGCATTCCAACATGCAACCACTACACCAGCATTAAACTAGAACTAACCAAATCATGAAGGGAATGATCCAAACGTGCACTCATAAATAATTGCCTCTAAAGAAATAAACCAAAAACTAAATAAAACCACAGCACTGGAGAGGTGAATCCACAATTATAGTTGTGCTGTGAGTATACTCATCTCAGTCATAACAGAATTACTAGACAAAAAAAACCCCAAAACAATAGGATCCAAAAAACATAAGCAGACGACCACACTAAATTGACAGATACAGAACAGTCAACCCAACAGCAGAATATTAATCTTTTCCAAGCACCACTGAACATTAACCAAGATAGACCATGAGTGTGAATAAAAATAGGTTCACTGCCATTAAGTTGATTCGGACTTACAGTGCCATATTGGGTTATGCATTGGGCTGTTAACCAGAAGGTCAGCAATTTAAAACCACTATTTACTTCAAGTAAGAAAGAAGAGACTTTCTCCTGAAAAGAGTTACAGTCCTGCAAACTCACAAGAACAGTTGCCTATATGGTGTCTATGAAACTATAAGTTGGTTAAAATAAACCTCTCAAAACATAAGAGAGCTAAAATAGCACACAATATTTGTCTGACCATAATGGAATCAAGCTAAAAATCAAGAGGAAAAAGAAACAACAATAGAAAAATCTCTACATGCTTGGATATTTTACAGTATACATTGAGTAATTCATGGATCAACATATAAGTTCAAATGGAAATTTAAGAAATATGTAGAACTAGATAAAAATCAAAATACAATATCAAAATGTGTGGGATGTAGCTAAAAAGCAGTGATGACAGTGAAAACCTATCCCTACTTACTTTAAAGCAGGAAGGTCAAACATAAATAAACTAAGTTCAGACCTTAAGAAACTAAAATGGAAAGGAAAATATACTCAAAGCAAGGAGAAAGAAATAAAAATAAAGAGCAGAATTCAATGGCATTGAAAGAAGGAAATAGAGAAATAGAGAAAGCCAAAGAAATAACAACCTGGTTCTTTTGTTTAAAAAAAAGTATAAAACTGATGTACAACATTATAAATCACTAATAGGAAATTTCCAGTTGATCTTATAGAAGAATTCCTCCACCAAGCATTTAATTGTACACAATGTTTTCCAGAAAGTCCTTGACAAGGTACAACTCCTAATTCATTTTAAAACAAAAAACTCTCTGTCATTTTGTCAGTTCTGAGTCATGGTGACATACAAGGCAGAGTAGAACTTCCTCCCAAGGATTTCCCAGACTGTAAATCATGATAGGAATAGAAAGCTTCATCTTTCTCTCATGGAATGGCTGGTGGGTTCAAAATAATCCTGGCAAGACAGCAAAGATGCCCACTCTCATCAGAAGTTTAACAGTCCAATGCTTAGCCCACTGTGGCTCCAGGGTTCCGCCAACTCATTCTTGGATGCCAGTATTACCCTAATGACAAAACCATATAAAGACATATATATAATTCTGAAGTTATAAAAAGAATTCAACTAAGGGTGCAAAGCAAAATCAACAAAATAGAAAAAGAATTACAGATCACGATCACGTGGAATTTTTTTCTAGGTATACGAGGTGGAGTTAAACTCTCTAAAATCAATCCATGGAATCCACCACATCAACAGACTAAAGAGGAAAAAATATTAATATATGATACCGTTTGATAAAATCCAGTACAATTCTATTTTAAAAATTGAAGTAAGTTTAGCATAGAAAGGAAACAACTCAATTTAATAAATATAATCTACAAAAACAACATCCTTTATCATATTTCGTGATGGAATGTTACATGATTTCCTACTAATACTAAAACAAGAAATGGATGTCCAGCACTCATGACAATTTTTTCCTCACTACCATAAGGCAAGGGAAAACACACACAGACACACACAATTTAAAATTGGAAAAATAAAACTTTACAAATGGAACAAATTCTCAACACAGAAATTCCCCAGAGAAGCACAAAACTTCTAGAACTAACAAGTGACTTCAACAAACTGACAAGGTACAAGATTCGTTTACCAAAAAAAAAATCAATTTCATTTCCAACTAAAAAGAATGAGTAAAAAAACAAATTGAAAGCAGTAAGTTACAGCTATTTTATGAATATATGTAGGACTATATGCTGGAAATAACAAAATGTTGAATAATGAAACTAAAGAAGGCCTCAATAAGTGGAGCCATAGATTATGTTCATAACTTTCAAGACTCGAGATGGCACAGTAAAACCTGCAATCACCGGAACTTGTATAAGGCAGAAACCTTTTCAGAGAAGAAAAACTAAAAGATGGTCTTCTAAAGGAGCAAGAGAAAAGTAGTAAGACTGGCCTTTGTCAAATGTAGAACACTAGCAAGACATGGGAAAACCTGCAGGCATGTCAAGTCATCTCAAACTGACCTTTGAACTGACTGCCATCAAGCAATTCCAACTCAGCAATTCTAGATGAGGTTTCTGATCCTGAGAGCCTCGTCTATAGCCAACACAGCAGCTGGTGGACTTGAACCACTGAACTTGGTTTAGAAATCTAACACCTAACCTACATTGCACCAGGAATCCTTCCCTTAAGCTATAGATTTATTGAATTCCTATAAAAATGCTCCAAAGATGTCCTCTTTTTTATTTTCACAAATATTGATAAGCTTGCTGTAAATCCTCTATGAAAAGTTGTCCTAGGATATTTAAAATAATTTTAAAAGAAAAAGAGAAAAATCAATGTACTAGATTTATGATCTAGCTACAGAGAGAATTCATAAACAAACTCACACAAATATGTCCAAATCAATGCAGACAAAAAGTGAGAAAGTGATGTAATAGGGAAAAGATCACCTGTCCACAAAGAATGATGAAACAATAGGGTATTTGGTGGGGGGGCGGGGAAGAAATGTAAACATACCCATGCATAAATATTAAATCAAAATGAACCAAAGATTTAAGTGAAAGACCATAAAACTTTTAGAAAAAAAAATAGGAACATATATTTGAGATCTAGGTTAGACAAAAAATAAAAATAACTCTTAGAACTGATGCTGAGATTTAAATCCAACAAGGTTAATTTTGATCATGTGAACCTTCAAAAAAAAATGAGAAGTGGGGCTGAGCCCCAGTCGGGTAAAGTGGTTGAGTGAGGGACTGCGGCCCCCGGGGCTTGGTGGTTCAAATCCAGCGGCAGCTCTCAGAAGCAGCACTGGGTAGCATCCAGGACCACCAGAGGCTGTGATGCCCCCTACCCCCAAAAAATGAGACGTGTTTGCTCTCTAAAACATTCTGCAAAATCTCAAAAGTAGACTGAGCCCCGGTGGCGTAGTGGTTGTGTGCGGGACTGCAGCCCACTGGGATGGAGGTTCGATTCCGGCTCCCAGGAGCAAAGGCTGGGCCTCCTACTCCCACCACCTAGGGGCAGTGATGCCTTAAAAAAAATTTTTTTTTAATTTTTAAAAATCTCAAAAGTAACATACTGTTTGATAACATTATTTAAATGATAAAATGATAGAAATGGGAAATATCATAAAGTTTGCCCAGGATGAATACACAGAATACACACACACACACACACACACAGCACGAATGATTCTTGTGAAGATAAAACTGTTCTGTACCTTGACTGGGGTTCTGGACTTATTCAATTCTGCATGTGATAAAAATTTCACTGAATTAAATATTCATGTGCAAGCGCACATAAAACATATAAGTACAAGCAAGAGTAGGAAAATTAGAAGCAGATCTGTGAATCTTATCAATGTCAATGTCCACATTGGAATGTTACCATGGAATTACTCCTGCATATGATAGCCTACAATGATCTCAAAATTAAAGGTGCAAATTAAAAGCCATGCGGAAGGGCATACACTCATGACTTGCTGGAGAAGAGTACCATGTAGTTAGCCCTGTGTACAGTAATTAAAATAGGAGATGTGCGTATGGTCGACAGAGGATTGAGAAAATGGAATACCTAATTCTTCTACCGTGGTTGGGAACACATTTTCTGAGGGAATGACAACGGAGCTGGCAAGCTAATGAGAAGGGAGTGTCTGAAATAAATGGAGGTACACATCTGGACACGTGTACCCATGCACTGATGAATGTACCTCAGGGGGAAAAAAAATGAGATGGGAGTACATAGTCCTGTTGCTGAATCTAAAATATAGAACAGCCAACCCCCAAAAGATTCAGGAATATAGACCATGTACACTGTATAACAAACACTCATGTACATTAGGGTAGATGACTTCTTTTTCAGGAAATATTGGTAACAATTAAGTAATTAAAGGAAAAATCAAGACAATCCTGATAGAGAAACAAGGAAAGTAGGCATATCTCTGACTCTATAACATGTAGCTTCCAGAAAAGAGTCTGATTCTGTCATCCCATTCATTCTACCAGACATCCAAGCACACATGGGCACTGCAGTTCTCACAAACAAGGAGAAAGACTTATTAGAACTGCCTTAGTATCAAGTTTTTCTGTATCCCACCTTGTGATGTGACTGCCTGACCTGTCACTGCCAGCCTCAGTCACCGCCCACTCCAGTTTCAGGAAATACTCTACTAACAGTAAAACTGGGGAGCACATATCAAGTGCTAGTATCAAGTGCCAAGTCAATGGGTTAGGCTCATTAAACACATTATCTTACTTCATCACATAACACTCTTACAAAATTAAAGATAAATATCCCAGTGGTATAAGAGTGAACAGAAGAAAATCCTTGAGGAATGCTGTAAGACTCTGGAACATACAGCAAGGTAAGCTACAGCTGTCTACATTCAAGACTAAATTTAAAAGGGAACAAATATCACTTCTATCACTACAAGAGGCTTAGGAAAAGAACTAGGAACTTAGAAGGAGGATTTTAGCACTACATCAAAAAGCAAAGGAAGATGATATTTTTAAGAAAATTTTCTCTGGAAATTTTAGAAACCATCTGTTTTTCCACTCTCAAGGAAATCATAGAAAACATAGACTGTAAAATAAGAGGTACTAATAGAAAATTTCTTAAAAACCTGATAGAATTAGGGATTAATTCAAGGAAAGAACGCTGATGTATACAATTAAAACATAAAAGATGATGAAGAACTTATTGACCATATACAGATTCCATCACTTTGTTACTCAAAATAAATTAAGAACCTCTTTCAGAAGACAAAAGAATAAAACATTTAATTAAAAACCACTTTTATAATGGCCTGTATGGTATATATAGGTGATTGTAGTGAAAAACACCTTCAGAACCTAGGACCAATGGAATATACCTAGTAACAACACATATTAATATTACCACAGCCAGTTACTGTAAGATTGATACTGATTCATGGCTACTCCATGTATGTCAGAGTAGAACTGGATATACCATAGGAACCATTGCAAGGGTTCTTTAGTTAATGCAGACCTCTAGGTGTCTCCTGGGGACTTCAACTGCCAACCCGTGGGTTATTTGCCATGCAGGTGATCCATTTATATCATCACCACAGTTAACACTTATTGACCACTTCTCCAATAATGTATTGAAACACTCCATAAGCATTATCACATGTAAGCCTCCCTTGAAGCATATTAGGGCGATACCATTCTACAGATGAGGAAAGGGAAATGTCAAAAAGCTATTAAGGAACCTGGACAGGGTCATAAGAACCTGAAGGGGGGTCATCAAACCTAAGAGCTGGGATCCATACCCAAATGCTAGAGTACTTTAAAAGTACAAATTTGGAGGCTCATTTGTTACCAAAGGGGAAAAAAGATGAAGCAACAGCTAGATACACATTGATGCTTTTAATTTCACCTGATAGGTACTGTGAGTGGGGAGTGGCTCAGGAATCTTGATAACATGTAAAGAAATGTAAATTAAACTGATTTCAAGCTCTTCAACATCAACATTACCTGCTGGAAACAAAGTACGCAGTTTTGATGAAAAACAGTGCTAACTCAAGGTTTTATATTCAAGAAAGTTGAAACGCCTTTGTGTAGCAATAAAAAAGAATTCTCTGACAGAAAAAGGACCAACAAAATGAACTTCCCATTTACCTTGAATAACAAGAAAAGGAAAGTGTCTATAAGAAAAACTCAATAAAATAAGTTATGAATTTAAAATAACTAACAAACTTATTGATGGGGATGGCATGTCATAAAAGGACCAAACAACCAGTTGTGATTGCTGAAACATTGTAAAATAATCTTCCCCTGGCCTCCAGCACCTAACTTAATGCACAGCCTAGAAAATATTAAGTTTCAAGAAATGTCCACTCCATCATATTTAATGATGACATGATGGAGGAATTCTCATTTAAATCAAAAATGAGAAATGGAAATTGTCTGTTTTTTATTGAACACCATTCTGGAAATTGTAGGCACTATGAGAATATAAAAATGAAGCAATGATTATAACTACTGAAAATGAAGAGACAACCAACCATCTCTTATACTCAGTAAACAGAAGTAAATTTTAATAAGATCTTTCTAGAAAATCTTTTTGAAATGCATCAAAATTTCACGTGTTCATTCCCACTGACCACAAATTGCATGTGAACAAGAACTAATGCATTACCTTAATTAAAAACTACTATGAACTTAAATGTTTATGCTATGGAATAAGCTTATATCAACAAGAGAAAGTAGTTTGTACTATACTGCACTCTGCATGAAATATCATCCACGATGCTCTAAGCAAAAGATAAGAAGTGGTACCCTTGCGTCTCTATGCAAATTAACAAAGGTGTTTAAATACAGCTCCCAGACAAGCACCACAGCATTACCTAGAAAGCAAATGTAAATTCTTGAGCTTTTCTCAAATGCCCTGAATCAGAAATTCTAGGTATGGGAATCAGAAGTTTTTTTTTTTTTTTAATAAACTCTCAAAAAGAATCTGTATTTTATCTACAAAGATAAATACCAAATGGTTAATAATGATTGCCTGGGAGTAGAATTTCAGGGGCATTTCAATGATTATCTTACTTATGTCTGTACTCTGGTTGCCATATATTGATTTTAAAGTCAGAAAAAGAAAGTGCTTTATATTTACAGCAGGAAAAGAAAGATTAAAAAGAGATAAGACAAGTTTGAATGGTCAATAAAAAATTAACAATAGACTTTAAGGAATGAATCTATTGCTATAAAAAGTAACACACACATGCTTTTAAATACCTAATAGATGTTGCAAACATTTAAATTGACTGGAATTAAAAGGAATTAATATCAAAATTTGATAGCTATCCACCACAAAATAAACAGTAGAAAGATATACACCTACTGGTGTAAAAGATGTAGCAAATTCTCAGTGACTTCTGACAAATATATTGAAGAATATTTGAAATTTATATCTCAAAATTAGATGTGTATTCAATGTAGTAATCCAAATTTTGTGATTTTCTCTTGTATATTAAAGGTTCCTATTTCCTTGAGTTAAAAAATATATAAGCACTCTAAATACTCTACAATAATAGAATATAACTTAATATTATTACAAAATAATTATTTCATTAAAAAGGTGGGTTGAAGTTGATGTCAAGAAGTTTAAGAAGGAAAAGAATATTTTGAAACTGATGCTGGAAGCGATTGTATAATATTTCTTGATGTGATTGAATGATGGAATGATATGATATTTATATTAATTCCCAATTAAATAGTTTTGAATAAAAGGATGGCTGAAATGTAATCTATTGATAAAGAGTTCATGGAAAAATGAAATGAAAACATAATTAAATTTTTACACAAACTTTGTGAAGTCCTCTCATATGTTCAATACAAATGTTATGAAGAAAACATAACTATAATATTTAAAATTTAATATATCAGACATGATTCTATGTAATTGATAAAAATAATTTACTTAGTCTTAACCATGAGGAAAGTAAATTTTAATGTTACAGATGTGGAGACCCATTTGAAGAGTTTATATTATTGTCTCAAGATCACTAAGTTTGTGAGTAATGAAGTCAACTATGATCACAGGTCTGCCTCTACCATCTACCCATGTAAGCATTATGCTATTAACAGCAGGCACAATGTAAATTACTTAAACTGCTGGTGACTGCAGAAAAAACCTGGAGCTTAAACCCTAAAAGATTATTAAATAGTTACCTGTGGTTCATGGAGCTAAAGGTAATTTAAATGTTGTTTTCTCTTAAATTATCTTTGTAAGGTCTTTCTTCTCTAAAGATTATATGTTACATACAGTACATAAGTAATAAAGATTTAATTGTGGGCATCTTTGTAGCTATAGCAATAAATTAAAATGAGTAATTGCTCAGTAAGAAAAGTCCTACAAAATCCTACCAGCACTTGAAAGGAATGGAAATTTGAAAAGAACAGGTACTTCAACGTCACAATGAGAATTTGAGTGTAGGTGATGTGGAAAACACTAATAAAACCCATTATTCCACTGAAGAATGGAGACACCAAAAAAAATAAAAAGAAAGGTAAAGCTCAGGGACATTTTCTTTCATTGTTATAGTTACAATGTGCTCCAAGAAAATTACAAGATATCTTTTTCTTATTGAAGAGATACCTACAAACTCAGATTGAAGTATTAAAATACCATGAGTCCTTTTTTCCTTCATACACCATCTGCTTCATTACTTCAAGGTAGTACTTCACTAATTAAAGAATAGCTTTACAGATAGATTCTGGGCTCCCAATTATCTCAAGCTCCAATCCAAGAACAGTTAGTTCTTTCAGATAAGGGGTGCTACAGCAAAAAAAAAAAGTGTGGTGAAGAAAGCAGATAGTGCCCGCTATCCACTGGAATAGTGTCTGGGGTCCTAAAAGACTTGTGTTCAAATGAGCAGCCATCTAAGTAAGGCAACTAAATCCATGGGGAAGAAGCACAGCAGCCTGTGTGATCCAAAGATGACCCTGACCAAATCCAAATATGACGAAGTGCAAAGTAGGGAAGCTTAAATTGTGAGCACCCAGTTTGTAGAAGGCTACGGAAAGACTGTGTTATCCTAGCAAAACCTCATCCCAATGCCCAGAGAATGGTTATAAGCATAACGCCACAACTGAAGCAGGCAAGTGAACATTCCAGGGGAGTGACTTTCTCCAAGGGAGACTCTGCAGGTTAGGGTGGGGGGAGGGTGGGCTGCGGGGCAGGGAGGTGTTATGGAGCTTCAAAAAGTTCACGAAAAATGGAATAAATGGTAGTAAAATTTCTCCACGGTCATTTTAAAGCCCTTCATAGGTCACAATGAGGTGGCAAGAGTCAGAAAAGAACTGGGGGGCAAAGAACATCTGAAGAATCAGGGGACAGTTGAGTTTTGCCTCATATGGTACTTATCAATACATGTAACAATGAAAAATCCTGAGTTTCTTTGTTTTCTTTTCAAATAATGCTCATCCTAGGGCATCAAACTCTTTCTTAAGGAATGGACTTGCCCATCTGTTAGAAGGTAGCTGCTTCTCCCTTGGAAGGTTATTTGGGTTTACTTGTTTTTAAACCCACCTCTTTGACATCAGAGTGCCCATCTGATTTTGACCAAGAGCATACAAACACAAATGTCATGCAAACCTCATAACCAGGAGCTTTCAGATCCATTCCATGGTTATGCCATTCTGCTATGCACTCTCATCTCTCTGACATAATGCCATGAATATACCAGAGAGGTGCAGCTCTATTAACCTGGAACTCAGAGCAAAGCTGTGCAGCATAATTCCAGGTGACCAAAAATGAGCAAGCGATGTGAATGAGGAGTATGCTTCTGTAGTTATAAATCAGAGAACAGAAGTTGATTTGATGAAGCACTAAAGCCTAACCTGATTGATAAATAATTCATTTCAGGAATCCCTGACTCCTGGGTGCTCACAGACAGCAAAGCTTCCCTGGACTCGTCTTGTCCGTAGAATTGAGTGAGTTTATTGGTTTTTTGTTTTGTTTTTTTTTCCCCTATGGGTTTAAAGGCTTGAACTGTTGCTCTCTGACTGGTTTCTTTGTCCATTCTCTCCATCCCAAATCTCAATACAAATATGTCAAAAATCGGCTTCTTTTTTGTGATGAGGGTATGAAAAACAACGGGTAATTTCACCAACAAACAATGAAGGGGCTTTCAAAGGGTAGGCAAATATAGACAAAACAGGAGAATACTTTCTTCAATATACTTGAGGTCTCTTGTTTCCTGAGACTTGCTTAAAGAAGAGTACAATTTACAAACCATTGTTTTCCAAGAATCAGAATTTCAACTGTTATTCATAGCTCCAGCCATTGACAATAAAAGCAGTTTTCACAGGCAGTAAAACGTGAGCATCTGTTTTCTAGCTGGTTTATGAGTACACTTTTAAGTGTCTGCAAACCTATCACTGGACTATTACAGTGAAAGCTTTGGAAAGTAATAAAAAGGGAGGCTTGAGAAGAGGCACCAGTAACAATGCCACCACTACTATCATTATTATTACTAGTAACTGTAATAGCTTACATTTGTTCTCATATATATTAACTCTTTTGACATTCCTAATTACCCTAAGACAATGGAAACAATATTTTCAAACTTTAAAGATCAAAAGACAGAAGATTTAAAAAGTAACTTGCAAAGAGCCATATATACCATAGTGAAGTGAAAATATATTGATTTCGAAGCCTGACCAACTAATCACCACTATACTTTATGGTATTAGGATAAAAATATTTATTAAGAAATACTAAGGAATAAATACTCAAAAATTCTTCTCTACCTAGAATTCCTTTTCAAAAGAACTGACATGGCTGAAGTCTTTTTTGTCTTGTTCTTGTTGGTTTGGGTCTAGGTAGTTTATATATGAGTCGAAGCAATGGAATTTTTGACTGTGGTAACATTAACCGCTTCATCCAATTAACCGCTTTTCAAAAATATACTGCTTCAAGTATAGAAAGAAGATAATGATCCTTCTTTCATAGAGTTGCATAGGAACAAGAAATTACTGAGAATCAACAACTGTAAATTAAAAATGCTAAGTAAATGTAATTTATAAGAAATTATTTTTTGTAATGCCATAATTAGTCACACAGTAGCAACAATGAGCTTAAACCGACAAACACTATTAGACCATAAGACAGGAAACTTGAGTAGAATATCAAATTGTGAGAATGCAGTTTCTTCTGAAATGCCATCACTTCTAATAGACCAACACTCTCGTCAAGTGCAATTGTAAAAGACAGTAGAAAAATTATCTACTTAAGGGTATCAGACCTTCTTTGGCAGCAAGGATCAGAGAGAGAAGAGAAGCTCACCGAGGTGAGTCCAATGGTCTAAATGTTAATATTTCCCTCAGGACACTTCACCATTCTTGGCACAATGTAAAAGACTAACAGGAACAGAAAAATGTTGAGGGAAATAAACCAGGAAAAGTAGAGACCATTACCTTGGTCTATAATTTAAAGAATATTTGTACGGTGTTTTTAGGTATCACTGGGTCAGTTGTGACCCATAGCAACCATGCGCAAACTAGAACAAATCACTACCTGGTCCTGAACCATCCTCACAGCAGTTCCTATGCTGAAGCTCATCGTTGCAGCCACTGTGCCAATCCACGTCTTTCAGGGCATTCCTCTTTTTCTCTGTCCCTCCAATTTGCATGATGTCCTCCTCCAGCCTGAGGTCCTCCAACCATGATGTCTCCCTCCACCATAACATGGCCAAAGCATGAGAGACAATGTCTTGCCATCCTTGCCTTTCATGCGCACTCTGGCTATATTTTTTCCAGGGCAGATCAGTTTGTCCTTTCATCAGGCCATAGTACTTTCAAGATCTTTACCAGCACGACACCACAAATGCATCAATTCTTTAGCTTTCTTAGCCATGTCCATCTTTCACATGCATTTCAGACCATCAAAAATGCCACAGCTTGGGACTGGTGCATCTTGGTCTTCAAAAAGATATCTTTGCTTCCCAAGACTCTAAACAGGTCTTGTGCAGCAAATTTACCCAATGCAAAGCATCTTTTAATCTCTCAACTGCTGCTTCCATGACCTTTGATTGTGGATCCAATCAGAACAAAATCCTTGAAAACGCCAACCTTTTCTCCATTTATCCTGTTGTTACCTTTTGGTCCCGTTGTGATCGACTTTACATTTTTTAAATCCACACTGAAAGCTACAATCCTTGATTTCATCAGCAAGTACTTCAAGTCCTCCTCATTTTCAGCAAGGCTGTGTCATCTGTCTATCTCAGGTTGTTAAGACTTTCTCCATTTCTGATGTCACATTATTCTGCATATAACACAGCCTCTCTGATTATATGTTCAGCATACAGACTGAATATGCATGGTGAGATGATACAACGCTGATGCACACCTTTCCTCATTTTAAACAATTTAGTATCCCCTTGTTCTGTCTGCCCAACTGCCCCTGACCATGTACAAGTTGTATTCCATAACAAATTGCTACGTGCTCAGTTACAAATAAAAAGTTGTTGGTTCAATCCCAGGCATAGCTTGAAAAAGAGATCTAATGATCTGCTTCCAAAAAGTCACTGCAATTAAAAGCCCTTTGGAGCACGGTTCTATGCTGAAAGACATGAGATTGATATGAATAAAAAAAAGTGTCCACAATACGAATCTTCAGTAGGGGAAGGGGGTATTATTAATGTTATTATGCTGTACTGATATAGTTAAAACACATTAGAATTCAGCTTGCAAAGTGAGCCAGAATTGAGGAGAAAAGATCAGAAAAGGAAGAGAAAAAAACAGAAATGAGAACAGTATTCAACACTGGTTTTCTTCATAAAGTATGTATTTATGAAATGGCACAGGGTCAGAGCCTACCCCAAAAAAATAGTATTTTAAGAGAAGGCATAGTGGTGCTAGACAGAGAAAAAAAAATTATTTCAAGATCTGCCAAAGAGATGAAGATTAGGACAACTTGTCTCAAACAAACTCACAGTCATGGTCAAAAAGTTGGTGTGGCGGTCATGTATTCAATATATCAATTTTATGATTGAGATGTAGGGGTGGAGTCTAGTCTGTTAATCTGGAGCTAGCCATTGAGTAGCCAATGAGGCCTCTATGTGGGTATGGCTTTCTCCTGAGACTTCTGGGAAATCTCATGATATTTCCCTTGTGGAGATGAGAAGCTATCTCCCCAGTTGCTGGGAGTCAGTCTCAGAGACAATGAATTACAGACAAGGAAAGATGTCAGTGTCTGAGGAGCTAAAGGAGCCAGAGGAGAAGCCACATGGCCTTACCCTGATGGAACCAGACCTCTGAAGCTGGAGAAGCTATGTGGAGACCCCTGCCAGAGCTGAATTGCTTCTACCACCACTGGATGCTGTTAATGGACTCAGCTCTGAAAGCGAGGAGCCATGAGGAGACCCCTGCCAGCATTGGGACTCTGCACCCACTGGCCTGTGACTTCGTGAGTTGGAAGGAGACTTTATAGACAGGTATTGGGCATATGGGCTAATAACGGACTTATGACTTTGAACTAGATTGGGTTGGGGATGCTTCCTCAATATTCCATTCCTTTTGTATATAAACCTTACCCTATCATCCATATGTGTGTCTATGAATTTGTTTCTTTAGTCTATCCAGACTCACACAGTTGGTTTCAATTCAAGGTACAAGACAGAGTAAAACTGACTCCTCTGCTTTTCTGAGGCTGTACATCTATACAGGAGTAGAAAGCCCCATCTTTCTGTGTAGGAATGCAAAATATATAATCTGAACCTCATATAGAATACCATTCACTCTCAAGTCAGTTTGACGCATAAGTATTGAAGTAATTTTGCCCTCTTCTGACTGCCAGAGAAAAGGGTGAATTCTCACTGGAGATCAATAACAGCACCTATATTCTCAGTAATTTGACACACCTACTGCTGAGCAATCAGTTTTAAACTACAATCCAGTTAAAAAACAATATTAAGAAAAGAAGAAACAATAAGAATACACCACACGTGATTAAGTGATTATAATTATGAGACAGGCTTTAAACATTCATTAAAATTTCCAATAAAATATATTTCAAGTTAGAGAAGTTTACCAAACAAATGAAATATAGCTAAATGAAAAAACCGAAATCCTACTATTTTACAGGACAATAACTTAAATTGGACAACTAAATTGGACAAAATTGAAGATAACTGGAATATTAGTAGATAGAAATGCCTAGAATAAAGGACAGAAATTTTTAAAATTATATATTACACACATGCACACACATACCCATACATACACAACCATGAAGTGCAAAGAGTGACATGAAAAAATATATATGTGACACCAGTAAAAGAGTTTAAAATGTATTAACCTTGAATCTAAGAAGAAAGAAAAATAAGATCAAATAATATTTTAATGGACAATCGTACAGAATTTTCTAAAACTGATGAGAGATGCCAAACTATGAATTCAAGAAATAATATAAAAACAAAGAATCATGAATAAAGTACAAATAAAGTACACATAAATACCTCATAGCGTCACTGGAAGAACTGAAGATAGGGGAAAGTTTCAAACTCTCCTGGAGTACAATGGACACACCTTCAAAGGAGCAAAGTCTCATGCACAACAGAAACTTTAACAAATGCTTAAACTAACCTGTAGGAAATCTAGAGTAAATAATCACTATATATCTTAAATTTAAAATCATTCTAATTGGTGTATATATAGCTATTGCATATAGCAAAAAAAAAAAACCACAAAATACCAGATTCCCCTTAAAACTTAACATATTCGGGTCTCCACTCCACTCCTCAAGAAGGAAAGCCCAATCCATCATAGCAACCCCACAAGAAAAGTCTTACAGACTTACAGCCTGCAAGACGACTTTGGTCATCTCCATCCCCAGACAAGGGAGACCCCAACCATCTCAGCAGACTGTAAAGACTCAACTGCCTCCACATGACCCACCAGCCCACCCAAGGTACTAAGTGCCCCATGTCAGAAGGGATGGAAACAGCGATCACAGTACAAAGGGGGAAAAACACATTCTCCATTTGTAGAAGAATGAAAAAATACCTCATCTCATGTACAAAAAACATACTAAAGATGGATCAAAAACCTAAATGTAAATTCCAGAACTATAAAGATCACCATGGACATTATTTTAGTGGATATACATATGAGGAAGGAAACACCCAAAGAAAAAAAGTAGATGATTGAAGCCTACTAAAAAAAAGGCACTGAGGTGTATCAAAAGACTTCATCAGAAGGGTAAAAAGAGCCTACAGATTGGGAAAAAAATCCTTAGTAATGATTCAACAGACAAGGGACTAATCTCTAAAATCCATAGGATAGTGAAACACCTCAATAACAAAAAAAAGTCAATTAAAAAGTGGGCAAAAGACATAAATAGATAAGTCACCAAAAATGATATATTAATGAAACATGATTATGGCCCGGGGGAGGGGGGGGCGGTGATCGATAGGACTCTACCATACAAACAAAGAAAGAAACATAGATCCAGGAATGGGTTTGGGCTCTCACTAAATCCTACCTCCAATTTAAGAACAATTAGTTCTTACATCATGGCCCTGTTTGATTCTTGCCCTCAAGAAGGGAACACAGAAGATATGGGTGCTATAGCAAAGTGTGTTAAAGACATTGGGTGGGGTCTGGCTATTAGATAGAATAGCTTCTGGAGTCGTCATAGCTTCTTTCCATTCATGACTTGTTTCCAAACAAGCAGTCATCAAAGTGAGATGTCAACTAAGTCCACATGGAAAAAGTATACCAACATCAGTCACCAAGGAATTTTAAATGATATCATGCAAAACTGAAAGAGGGACTAGTATCAGAGCCCAAATTGTGATAATCTGGTTTGCAGAAGGCTATGGATGACAAAGGGAGCCTAAGATACATTTGTGGGGTCTACATAGGAAATGAGCCTCTGGTGATTTCCCCTGTTCATAATAGAAGGGTGGGGGGTGAGGTGACTAAATAGAGTGCTTTGGAGAGTTGATGGTAGAAGATCAAAAAGATAAATGTGTCTTAAACATTTTCAATGTGTATAGCTTTCTTCATAGACCATTAAGAATTATATGATTTGGAAACCACACAAAGGGAAGCAGACTGGACAAAACTCATGATTTCAGATTAAAGAATCTGAAATACTCCTTTGGACTTAAAGCTGAAACACCCTAGTGTGAAAAGAGCAGAGGTCTCCCAAGATGGTAGATTTGCATTTCAGTGGACTTTGGTTCAAATCTTTTGCTTTTGCGTTTGCCCAATAACTGGCAACTTAAAACTACCATAAGCTTATTATTTCCAAACATTTTTTCTTTTCTTTAAATCATTTTATTGGGAACTCATACAACTCTTATCACAATCTATGCATATGTGTATGCCAAGCACATTTGTACATCTGATGTCCTCATCATTCTCAAAACTTTTGCTTTCTATTTAAGTCCTCAGCTCCTCATTTTTCCCCTCACTCCTCTATCCCTACTCCCTCATGAACTCTTGATAATTTATAAATTATTATTACTTTATGATAGTTTACACTGTCTGATGCCTTCCTTCACCCACTTCCCCATTGTGCATACCCCAGAGAAGATGTTCCCCCTTTCTCCCCAACCATCCATCCCCCTCCTGATATCACCACTCTCACCATTGAAGGAATCATCTGTCCTGAATTCCCTATATTTCCAATTCCTATCTGTACCATGTACATCTTCTGGTCCAGCCAGATTTGTAAGGCAGAAATGGGATGATGATAGTGGGGAGAAGGAAGCGGTGAAGAACTAGAGGAAAGTTTTATGCTCCATCACTGTGACACTGCACCCTAACTGGTCCATCTCCTCCCTGCAACCCCCTGTAAGCTGGAGTCCATCCTACAGATGGGCTTTGGGTGCCCATCCAGTACTCCCCCTCATTTACAATAATATAATTTTTAGTTCCTTGATGCCTGATACCTGACCCCTTTGACACCTCATGGTCCCACAGGCTGGTGTGCTTCTTCCATGGGGGCTTATTGCTTCCAAGCCAGATGACTAGCCACTTGTCATGATGAATTAATCTAGCAGATATAGCTTTGCCTTAATGAATGAACATGACTAAAATTTTTGCATGTGCTAACCCTTGTTACTTACTCAACAATGTTCAGTTATTTAAGGTTTTGACTGATATACATGAACACCCCATATATGTTAATCCAAAAAGGTTCTTATATATTCATTTTTCTCAATTACACTTTAAAATCTATACTACTGGCTATATTACTGATAGCATTATTAGAATTACCCAATGTCTCATGAGGGTTACTGAAATTATTTCTCAACAAACTGATGATGCTGCCTCTCAGGTAGACCAGGACAAACCTTAGATATTTGAATGGATTTTGATCTTCCATAACCTGAAGGTTTATCATAAACCTGAATCCAAGGACAATTCATTCTGACAATGTGGCCCAACTCAATTCTTTCCCTCATGAAGTGATCACTGAAAATATGGGTGCTATAACAAAATGTGGTAAAGAAACAACTGGACATACCCTTACAAAAGGGTTGAGGGCAGGAGATGAGCCAGTCGATGAAACATACAACCTTCCTCTAGCTCCTAAATGCTTCCTTCCCACCCCCCCTTCACCTCCTCCATTCTCATGATCTCCATTCTACCTTACAAATCTGGCTAGACTAGAGGACATACACAGGTACCAATAAGAACTGGAAACACAGGGAATCCAGGACAGATGACCCCTTCGGGTCCAGTGCTGAGAGTGGCGATACATAGAGTGTGGGGAGAGGGTGGGGCAGAAAGGGGGAATTGATTACAAGGATCTACGTATACCTCCTCCCTTAGGGATGGACAACATAACAGTGGGTGAAGGAAGATATCGGAGAGTGTAATATATGACAAAATAATAATAATCTATAAATTATCAAGGGTTCATAAGAGAGGGGACAGCGGGGAGGGAGAGGAAAAATGAGTGACTGATACCAAGGGCTTATGTAAAAAGCAAATGTTTTTAGAATGATAATCATAACAAATATACAAATGTGCTTGACGCAATGAATGGATGTATGGATTGTGATAAGAGTGCACAAGCCCCCGATTTAAGAAATTATTTAGGATATGGTAATGGAAATATATGTACAAATATGCTTGATACAATTGATGTATGGAATTTGTAAGAGCTGAAAAGGCCCCTAATAAAATGATTTTAAAAAGGAAACCCAAGAAAAATCATCAAAATTAATTTTTTTAAAAAATCAGGAATAAGACGAGGATGAGTGCTAACTACTCTGTTAACCAACAATTTATTAAAGATACAATATCATAAGACAGAAAGAAAAATAGCATCATAAAAGAAATAAATAAAACTATTGATCACAACCATCTGCTTACAGAGATAAAAAATCCATAGGAATAATAAAATTACTAGGATGAAAAAATTATTTAATATTAACAAGTCACTCATATTTCCACACTAGGAGCAAATAATTCAAAAAGAGATTTTTTTTAAATACACTATTCAAAATAGCAAATACTGAGAACAAAATTACCCAAAGATTTGAAAGAACTCTAATCATTATCTAAAGCTTGTGAGATAATTAAAAGACACCATTATAAATGGAAGGATATGCTATGTTTATGGATTAAAAAATAAATATGTAAAGATTCCAAACATATTACACCTCAAACCCAACTCCATGTCATAGAGTTGATTCTACGTCATAGCACCCCTCTAGAAGAGGGTAAAGCTAGTCCTTTGAGTTCCTGAGACTGTTGCTCTTTACAGGAGTTTCTAGAAAGTCTGGTCTTTTCCCACATAGCCCCTGATGGTTTTGAACTCCTGACCTTGAGGTTAGCAATCCTATGCCACCAGGGCTAGAGTCAATATAACTCCCATTAAGTTGCAATACATTATTTGGGGGGAAATTGACAGGACGATTCTAAAATATAGATCAAAAGACAAGGGCTAAGAGTAAAGAAGACAATTTTGAGAAAAGGGGGGTGGGGGGAGTACAAGCCTTCAGTGCTTAAACTTTCAAATATCAAGACTTTCTTTATAGCTACAAGAACTAAACTGGTGTGAAATTGGTTCAAAGGTACATAAATAGACTATCCAAACAGAAAAGAATACAGAAATAGACCAATAGATATAAGCTCTTGATTTATGATTAAAATGATTTTTTATACTGCAGTGTGGGATGCAGGAAGGAGTGGTGTGTTAATATGGGTAGACTAGACAAATCCACAAAAACTCATATGCATATAAAAGAGAGTTTTATATAAAGGGCAAGTGTACATTAAGAAAGCATCCCAACCCACTTGTGTCCAAAGCCATAATTCCAACATCAGCCCATATGTCCATCACCAATCTACAAATTCCTCCTCTATCTCATGAAACATACACAATGATGATGAATTCAGGAGTAAAGTCAAATCAGTGAGTGTGTCGGCATCTCCACACTGGCAGGACTCTCCATGCGGCTGCTCTAGCACCCAGGGCTGCATCAGGGTAGGTCCATGTGGCTTCTTCTCAGGCATGCCTAGCAGGAAGTGAGCCTTGCCAGCTGAAGCAGGGAATTGGCTAAGACAGCACCCTGCTCCCACTATCAGAGAGCAAGATTCCTAAGAACTAGAAAGGTGAGAGTCACTGAACCATTTTCCTCCCAGCCCTTCAATTAATCCCACATGTGTTTATCAGCCATGTTGGCACAGTAAACCTTAACTATCTCAAGTGGTGTTTTCCATGGTAAATTCTGAGTCATTTCCATACCCATATTGGGGGAAAGGTGGGAGGAAAGGGAGAGGGAAAATCATCTCTAATTCATCCTTTACACAAAAAAATTCAGTAATACGTGAATCATATTATATAACTCAGTCTGAAAGTGATAGCAATAAAACTCAAAAAAACTCACTGTCATTGAGTCAATGCCATTTCAGAGTGACCCTACAGGATAGAAATTTTAAAGTAATTTCCCAATATTGCAACTGTGTAGAGGAACACAAAGCCCTACCTTTCTCCTGAGGTGCAGTTGGTGGTTTTGAACTGCTAACCTTGTGGATCACAGCCTTATGTATAACCACGATGCCACCAGAGTATAGCAAGAAATTTCTCAGAATATATAGGAGATTAACTTCAAAGTTTGAGCCAGAATAATGTAAAAAGTTCCAAATACAAATATATTGATGAATTTGGCCATATAAAAATTAAAGAGGGGCTGAGCCCCGGTAGCATAGTGGTTGTGCACGGGACTGCAGCCCACTGGGTTGGAGGTTCAATTTCAGCAGTGGCTCCACAGGAGCAAAGGCTGGGCCTCCTACTCCCACCACCAGAGGACAGTGATGCCCCCCCCAAAAAAAATTAAAGAGATAAAGAGGTGACATGAAGAGAGGCAATGATGAATATCAGACAGGTTAGAGGTATTTTCAAAATACACAAGTATTCAACAAATAATTTGTATTCAGAATAGGCAAAGAAAATCTATACACCAATAAGAAGTGGGGGGGGGATAGGCAAACCAAAAATTAAGGCAACAAAATATTTGAAATCAAATCTCACAAGATTATGTCCAACTGTGTAATAAATATATTTTATACTCAATCTCACAAGTCACCAGAGAAATACAAATTAAAACTACAATGAGATACCACTATAGCTACCAGGAAAACATGAGTGGCACTATTATTTATAAGTGATGGTGAAGATGTGAAACATCTGGAATTCTCAACTACTTCTTGTGAAAACTTAACTTGTTCAAAATAAATTTTAGAAAATTTTGGGTTATTAACCAAATATTTTAAAATAAATATTTACATATGACAACTAGCATTCTACTTTTTTAATATGCACCCAAATGAAAGTAAAATGATTTCATAGTAACCCTGTTGATAAAAACTTAACAGTAAATGTTCAATAAAATCAATTAATAATTATCGTTATGTGCAGGCAATGGAATACCATGTAGCAATGAAAAATGAACTCCATAAATGGTTCCTACAACAATGTGGTACTAATGACATAAAACAGAAAAACCAAACACTTTAGGATTCTGTGTATGCAATGTTTAAATAGACGGAAGTAATCTGTGGTAATAGAAGTCAGAATATTTCTAAAGACCAAGGGAGTGAGGGGCACAATTAGAAGTCTTCTAGATGGGCTGAGCCCTGGTGGCGTAAGTGGTTGAGTGCGGGACTGCGGCGTGCGGGCTCAGTGATTCTAATCCAGCGGTGGCTCTCAAGAGCAGTGGTGGGTAGCGCCCATGACCACCAGAGGGCAGTGGTGTCCCTCCCAAAAAAAACAACAATGGAAGTCTTCTGGATAATGTATATATTTTTAATCTAGTTACTTGGTATTCACTTTAAGCCTTAATTAATTGTGCACATTTATTTATGTGTTATATTTCAATTAAAAACTTTCTTTTAAACATAGAGATCATCAGAGTATGATCTTTTTAGAAGACCAAATTGGGGAAGTGTGTATGTGGAAAGATTACCTCAATTTTAATAGTAAAATTAAAAATTGGAACTAGAAATGTCATTTTGTAGCTGCATTTCAAATTCTTTTCATAGAAAACATCCCTCTTCCTCTCCTAGGTCATGAAGTTCTGGTAGAATTTATCCCTAAGCTTTAGGCTTAGCCATGTACTTTTTAGACATGTTTTCAGGAGAGATTATTCTCTGACAAAGGATATCACAGGAGGTAAAGGAGAAGATTATCTAAATACAGAAAATCCCTGGATTGGTACAGAAGCTCCAACAATGGTGTAAACATAACACCTATGAGTATGGTGAAGGACCAAGCAGTGCTTCACTCTCTTATACATAGATATGGTCACTATGACTCAAGTGTCTACTGGACAACACCTAAGGACAACGATAACATCGCCTAGCCACATCATTGATTAAGAAATGACTACGTGGATCAAAGAGGGGCATTACACAGCTATTTGTGTGTTTCTTTTCCTCTATAATGTATCATTGTGAATTGCGTGAAGGTTTACAGAGCATATCACTTTTCCATTCAACAATTCATGCACATTTTGTTTCATCTCATTGACTGCTAACCCCACAATGAACCCTGACATCCCATTTTCCCCCCTGTGTTTTCTCTTTTCAGTCCTCTTTCTTTCATTCACTAATGAATGGGCATAACGTGGCAAAAACAGTAGACACTGCCATTGAGATTGCTAACAAAATGATTGAAATATTGCTGACACTATGATCTCTCTAGGAATCAATCCAAAATACAGTCGACCAGGAATGAGGGCATGAGGATGGGGATTATACACAGACAGACAGACAAATCTGGTTGATAGAACCACAGACAGGCAATAGATAAGGGATGGGTGATTAGAATGACAGACAGATAATAGTTTGTACATAAAGATTAATCGAGTTGTGATGACCTATAGTCAATCTAACCTTGGAATTTCCAAATTTGTGAGCCATTAGATTCTTTCCTTTTCTTGAGGAAGTTCAGTTGATTTTCTGTTGCTTGCAACAAAGAACTCTGACTATTACAGATTCAGGGCCCCTTTGCCCCACTACAAGTCAGTATGTGCATTAGAAACTTTTACCACTCAGCTACAGAAAGTGCCCATACACCCAGGAATCTAATCCCTTTATTAATAATTTTGAACACTCTTTGAAGTTTCATATTTTTAAAAACAAACAACAAATAGTATATGGACTTTCTAAACTACTTGAGAGTATTTTCTTAATACAAAAATATGTCCCCAGTTGTAATAAAATGGATGTTCTAAGGAAATGTGCCATGTTATTAAGAAGTCACTCATGTCTCTTGCATACTACTCAGTACACCTAGGAACATAACATTCCTTTTTTAAAATAGTAGATTTAGGGAAAGGATACCTACCAGGATCAGGCAAGTAAAGTGAAACAGACCAGCTGTGAGACCACAGGGTACAAAAGAGAATAAGCATAAGCCCTGTGTAAGGTAGGCAACTGCAAGTTAACTCCACTCAATTTTGGCTACAGGTGAATTTTTTGCTTTTTGTTTTGTTTTCTTAATCCCTATGCCGGTGAAATATATCTGCAAACTATAAAAAATTCAGATCAGACCACTTCCCAATCTTTGATTTTGAATATATAGTCTTTTTTATTCCACCTAAGCCATGGAAATACTTATACTGCTCCTAACAGCCATTCTCAAAATACCCAATAGTTTTCTTCTTAGGAAAAAGATTTCTTTGAAATAGAACTAAGACATAGAAGCATTGGCAGGTATTTATTTAGTGAAACTATATTATACTTTTAGAAAATCAAATGACTTTACCTTTGTAATCTCTAGAAGGAAAATTACCCTTTTTCAACAGGTACACTAACCTTTTTGCAACATTTTTAATAGCTTCAAAGTTTCAAGCTCAACCAAATAGGTTTGCATTGAGATGAATGAGCAACTATAAAAAGGGAATAATTTGGCAGCTTCTTCTTGATATTTGTCAGAGACTGGGGTCCTCCCATGAGAATCCGGTGTTCATAAAAGCATTGTTCTTTTTTTCCCCTCATTCATGCTGTTTAGAGGTATACATTCAACTCACACAGTCACAGTCATGCTCTGAGGAAGACAGCATTCTCTGAAATTACCAGCTGGTTTGCTTTGCTATTTGTTTGGTCTTGGTTTTGGTTTTTATAACATAATCAATACTTTATCCAAGCTATTAAATAAAAAGAAATAATTAAAGAGTGACAGTGGTGACCTTTTCAATTGTGTGTTATGGCTCTTGTACAACATGAATTTCAATGCTGCTGTTTACCTGATCTGCTTATATAAGTGCCCTTTACAGGAAACAAGATCAGATCATTCAGAGAAGTCCATTGTTCAATAAGGAAGACAGTTCAATTGTCATACAGTGAAAGATGAAAGAAGCATCTCCAGAGATACTGCAGTATTTTATATGGAAATAATCTTAGAATAGTCATGGTGAACCTGTTAATAGTCTAGTCAATTTGCAAACACCTAACTACTATGGAAATGCAAACAATTAATGTACTAAGCTGCTACTCCAAAGGTGGGAGGTTCCAGCCCATCCAATGGGCTTCAAAATAAATGCTTGGTGATTTCATTTCAGAAAATTAGTTAATGAAAATCTTATGGAGCAAGGTCTAGTCTAACCCATTTAGGGGTCACCATAATTTGGGGCTGACTCAATTAGCAACTGGTTTCTTAGTATATCTGCAGACCATTGGGCTCAATGCTCCATGTACATTTATTATTTTAAACCTCTCAGTCTGATAAAACAAAGACTGATGGTGTACCAGTCACTTTGATTCTGTTTTCTCATTTGGGAAATGAGGATGGTGTCAACACTCCTTTCCTCCCAAAGTTGTTGTTAATTGAGGCAGATGAGTATTAATACCTACCACATGGCATGGGCTCAGCAAGCATTTGTTAAAGACTTGTATATAAAAACATGGATTGATTTCAAAGAATATTGTTGAATAAAATGTAAGTTCTCAACAACATGTATAATATAATACCCTTTTTGATTAAATAATAAAACCATATTATGGAGTTCATATCTATAGAGGAAAAAGGGTGTTAAGATATAGCATACATATGGCATTGAAACAAAGTTTGGTGGAGGGCAGGAATGATGTAGAGGTAAGAGGGTTATGATCATAAATGTATTAGATATTTCTCTAAAAATAATAATCTATTCATATAAAAAGCTCAGTGTATGACATGATGGGATAATAATTTATAAATTATTAAGGGTTCAAAAGGAGAGGGGGAGGGGAGGGAGGAGAAAAATGAGGAGCTGATACCAAAGGCTCAAGTAGAAAGCAAATGTTTTGAGAATGATGGTGGCAACAAACGTACAAATGTATTTGACACAATGGATGTCTGTATGGATTGTGATAGGAGTTATATGAGTCCCCAATAAAATGACTTAAAAAAAGAAACTCCATGCAAACAGGCATTTCTGACTCGGAGCAACGCTATGGAACAAAATAGAACTGTTCCAGTGGATTTTCAAGAATGCAATTCTTTAAGGAAGTAGAAAGTCTCATCTTTCTCCCTCCTAGCAGTTGGTGGTTTTGAACTGCCGACCTTGTGATTAGCAACCCAAGGGATAACCCACTATGCCACGAGGGCTCTTCATTCATATATATATATGTGTGTGTGTGTATTATACCATATATATAGTTATCATCTGTTTATGTATTGATATATACATATATAGCTATATGTATGATAACTAAATGATAGTTAAGTTACATGTATCGATCACTCCAGCCAATCCACCAAACAACAGACTTCATGTCTTCCTAGTTATCACTAAAGGCCTAGTACCTAGTGCCTTGATTATCATAAACCAAAACCAAACCAAATCCACCACCACCTAATTGATTGCAAGTCATAATTACCCTGTATATAGTGTTCCCAGTTGGAAAAAGGCAAGGCTTTCTACTGCCTGAAAGAGATACCTCGCAGAGACCCACAGGCACAGTTCCTCTGTCCTTCAGGATGCCTGTGAGCTGACAGTCGATGGCAGTGAACATCTAGGGATCCCAGCGTTTACAACAGCAGGCCACCTCCCACAAAAGGGTGAGGTTCCAATGTTTGAGATTAGCATACCAAAAGAACCCTCCCTGACATCTAGTTGATTCTGCCTCAAAGTCACCCAAAAAGAAAGGACAGAAATGCCCCTATAGGTTTCGAAGACTGAAACTCTTAATCGTGAATCGAAAAATTCATCTTTCTATCGCAAAGCAGCTGGTGGATTTGAATTGCTTACCTTGTAGTTAGCAACTCAACATATAACCCACTGTGCTGTCACAGATTCTTAAGATTAACATAACCCAAGCCAAACCAAGTGTATGCTTCCAAAAATATTACTGTTTATGGAAATAGAAATCTCCCCTTTCTCCCAAGAAGCAGCTACTGGCTTCAAACTACTGACCTGGTGAATCGCAGCCCAATGTGTAAACTGTAGGCCAGCAGGGCTTCTTAAGATTAGCAAAAGCATTTAATAAAGATGCCTTACATGAATGAATGAATGAATGGTGTGCATTAAAAGACAGATGAGAAATATATCAATTATTTATAAGACACCGTAAAAATATTCATCTATTTTGGTCACTCCAAATAGTTCAAATTCTTTCATCTTTAATCTTATATATATACACATATATATGTATATATCCAGAATATGTTCTGAAAGTTAAAAGTATCATGAACGTCAACCTGTGCCTTACCAAGGATTCTGAAATAATACTATCTTCTATAGTCACTTTGCCTTTATTTTAACACAACAGGTCTCTCCCCGAGAGTACTTGGAGCTTCCAAACAGCTCCTGTCTGGAAAGCAGGAAATTGCCATAATTGCACACGCAGAAGAAAGCTGGAAGTGGCTCAATTACCAGAACACTAATAGAAAGCACAAATGTTGATGTTTGGGGACAATGGATATCGACAGTGTTGATGTTAAAACACAGAGCAGTGAAACACAATAGCATGGTTCGATCTGCAAAAATTAGAAATATGTTCAGTGATAGAAACTGAACAATTCTGGAGAAACTTAAAAGATTTTGAGGAGGAATCATAATCTATAAGTAATAGCAGCTGTGAGACAAAGGGATAATTAGATTGGTTGATAAGAAACTATGGAAAATTGAAAAGAATCCTGTCTCCAACAATAACTCCTTCACGTACATTTGCAAGGTAGAGCATACAAGGGGTGGAACAAAGGACAGAGAAATCCCTGTGACAGGAGAAATTGGAGCAGGGCAGATTGGCTAAATAGCTCCCAATCCTATTCCTTTTTCAAAGAAAGCATAAAAAGGAAGGGTGGATTAGGTTTTCTTAGTGATAATCGGGATGAGAAAATGCTGATTATGATGAAAGCATCTGACAAGAGACCAATACCAATGAAACAGACAAGCTATTGCAACATAAGGACTAAAATCTATGAAATGTATTTTTAAATTTTTCAGTCAATAAAACTGGTAGTTTGAATTCATAGGGCATGTTTACCAAAAATACATCAATCAATTTTAACCTTGAGTTTGGATCTTTTAACTTAATAAAATCACATCAACATTAAATGAGGTTAGAAAAATTAAGACAAAACAAACTTGCATTTGCATTCCTTGCATTGCATTCTCCAGTATTTTTATTAAAGAACAATGGGCTATCTAAGCAGCAAAAAGGTGCATCCTCTCTTAACTAACCTGTTGCTGGTGGTGTACTGATCCAATTTTCCACACAGTCGACTCTCCCATCTGGTATGCTATGCCATAATCTTTATGCAAGCAGCTCTCCAGGTTACCAGCTAGTATCTGTCTGATTTTAGGAGGAGCAAGGAGACTCACCATCCGCACAAAACTGACCAGTTGTCCTGCTATGGCACTCTTTACTTCTTTGTTAGTGTAAGAGCTGCCATCGCCACACAGAACTCACAGACCAGACTCTTGACACTTCAGTTTTTGGAGGGAAGAAACACATTACAACTTATGCTCAGAACCGACTTAGAAGTAACTAGAAACACCTCGCTAGATGGAAGACAATTCTATCATGATACCTTACAACCCAAACCAAGACAGCTCTCACGTTCTTCTTTGCTAACCTTCTAGACAGGCATTCTCTCAGTTCAAGGCCACCAAGGAGTGTTCCCTCATCCTCTGACTTGTCCAGGCAAGAGTTAGAGCTCTTTTGGATCTGCAAGCACAGGCCTAATCCACCTAGGATTAGGGCAAAAATATTATCCTAACCCACCACCAAACTTTCTGTCCAAAGGACGTTTTCTCTCTCTTGCTTCATAGTTCAACAAGCCCACTGCAGAAACCGTGTGTCACTTTTCTGGTCCCCACCACTCCTACTGCTGTCCTGCTATGTGTGAAATTCCTCACTAAGGTCAGAACTCCTCTCTCTCAAAGGTACTTCAAGCTAAAATGATAGATTCCACTATAGCTTTGATTTCTTGATAGCCATGAGCTCCCCCTCCACTTCTGTAGAACTGGACCTTTTGTAAGACTCCTCCTGTCACCAAGACCACTAACTGACCAATTCCCTTGATAGAACAAATCACCTTATTTGCAAAACAAATGAGCACTGTCATGGCTTTACCCACCTTATTTACATAATGAACAATGCAAACCATTGATGCAAAACAGACCAGTCACAGGACCAGTTGTGGCCCTACCCATACTTTTTGGCAGCCTTTTAAACCGAAGTTAGAAAGGTCATACAAACGTTCAAGAAACCCATTGTACCGCAAAACGTTTCTCCTGAGAGCAGTTTCAAATCACCAAAAGTTCTATCAGCAGGCAAAGATTTAGCCATGGGGGCACCAGAGTACTGTCTTATTTGGGTTTGCTTTGAAAGAGTCGTGAAATACCCAAAACATCAGTAAGTAGATCCATCCATACGGTATTGCACAAGGGGTCAGGAAACATGTGAAATGAAAGATCCAATCCTGTACCTCACAATGAATCAAAAAAATGTACTTGTTACGGACATATGAAATCATCATTATCTGAATAATATCCTTTTAGAATTTTCCATTTTACTTCAGAGCCATACGCAAGAGCCACAGAGGGCTCTCCAGCCACAGGTGGTCAACCTCGGTGTAGAGTAAAATCTGACCAAGGGATATTATATTGTTCTTATAAATTGAATTCTGAACTATACTGTCAAGATGGAACCATGGGGGAAACCTAAATACGAGCTAGCCAGAACTAGTGTGAAACACACAGAAAAGGCAGGAGGCAAGAAAGCCGCCTGCCAAAGAGACGCCACACCGCTGAATGAATCCACACGGCAGAGTTAAGTTCCACAAAGCGGAGAAGTGGGCTTAGCAACAGGGATGTTTGGTGGATAAGCTTGTGTTTCTCCTTCTGTATGGTTAGATATTTTTGGAAGAAGAAGGAAAGGAGGAAACAGTGAATGAAGATCAGCGAAGAGAGTGTTCAGTCCCATAAGCAGTGACCAGTGAACTCTGCAGTCATCCCTACTCCTATCAACAATTTGAAACCCCTCAAAGAAAGAAGAAAGAAAACTGTACATACTTTCTAAAGTATGTAAAGTTTCTAAAGGTAAACAGTAGTACGGAGCTTTGGGTTGACTAGTAAGGCACGGGTGATTAAAACCTTGAGATCTGGCAAAGGATGGCCTGGGTTGAGTTCTCAACCTCATCACTGGTTAGGGGTATGAAGTCGGTGTGTCATCTTGGAGAAGTCGCAATGTACACTTGATGCTTCATGATACAGTCACAGGGGGAAGGTGAAGGTGAAGTGAGGTTGTGGGGAAGCTCCTGCTCTCCTGCGTTCAAGGTGAGAGTAAGAGGGTGAAGTCTTAGTTCGATCCATGAGGAGAACATAAAAGGAAAATGCAATCTCAACAACATCAGGATAGAAGTGAAATCCAGCACTTGGGGATACTGTCATCCAGAGAAGGGTAAGTTCAAGATAGACATTTATGAACATGGGTGGGTACACATGCCATTCTCAAAAGAAACCCCCATGGGTGAGAGAAATCCTGCTTCATACATCTGCCAATTCAAAGGCACTGATCTCGCCTCATGGTAGTTCTAGTCCAGTGAACACTTTAATGCCCTCCTTTCTTCTCCTTGGAGCCCCCTCTCCAATGCTGACAATCAGGTGATGGCAGAGCTGGAGCCTTTTGTCCCCTCCCTGTCCTGACAACCAGCCATCCTGAATGTGGCAAGCTTTTGATGAGAAAAGGTAAAGACATATTAACATTAAACTCAGTTCAAATTTTGGCACTTGCACCAGTCGTAGTGGTGTACAACTGAGGATCAGTGACCTACAAGCACAGTCGAGATTTTGATATATAGTTTTTCACCGAGAGGCTGCATCAGAACCAGACCCACCGGGGGAGGGGCAGGGGGGGAAATCAGATCAACAAAGGACAACAAAAAAGAGAAAAGTTCTTTTAGGATCACAGCACAGACACCATGCTCCTAGACCACACAGCACAAGCCATTGCCTTCAAGATGATACTGCCTCATGGAAAAAACCCGGTTGGTCAGAGTGGATCTGTGCTCACTAGGCTTTGCAAAGACTGGCTTTTCAGAAGTAGATCACTAGATCATTCTTCTGCACTTTCTCTGGGTGGATTCAAATCTCCAACCCTTCTGTTTGCAGAAGAGGGTCAGTAGCCATCCCTACCAGCCAGACTCCTTAAGGTTCTCTACCAGACTCTACCAGTCTCTACCAGACTCCTTAAGGTTCATAGGTACAGAAAAAAATGACTATGTTCACTGGATAGTTACTGTGTGCTGGGTGCTCTGCTCAACACATGTTCAATGTTTCATTTAATCTTCACAACCACCTTACAAGATGAGCACTATTATTATGTCCATTTCATAGGTAACAGAAAAATTGATAACTTACCAAAGGTCATTCTAGTTATTGGCAGAACTGGGATTTCAAGTTCCCATGTCAATTATGGCACATTTGTGACACACTAGGGGTCTTTATGAGTCAAAATCAACTTGATGCTAGGGAGATGCCAATTATTTGCTATCCCTTCTTCATTGAAGATAGCAAAGATAATAAAATTAAACCATGAAAATTATTTATTTATTCAAGGTTCATCCTGTGCTTTCTCTTAATTAATTAAAATGCATCATGCAAGAACTCCTGACCTCACTCACATTTTACTGGTGAAAAAACCGAGTTAGCAAGCACACCTTCTTGAAGACTATATGACCCCCGTGATAGGTAGGTTTACTGTGCCAATATGGCCAATGAACACATGTGGGGCTAATTGAAGGGCAGAGAGATAAAAGGGTCAGCGAACCTCACCTTCCCGGTCTTTTACTCTTTGATCATCAGACCAGCGTGTGGCTGCTTTGCTTGTTCTGTGCCTCCATTTGCAAGCAACACTACCTGTGGAACACATGTCCTGTGGACTGTGTCTCTGTAATTTGAGGTTGCTTCAAGTCCTGCTTCACCACACTAAAAGAATATACATTTCTTGAGCTGGAGAATCTCAGACTCTGTCATCTGGCTGACTGCTGGTGACCTGCCTTGCTGTTTGCTCCCTGTGGCGAGATAGCCTGAATTCCTCTACAGAGAACTACCCGGTGACCCTCAAGACTTGGAAGTTGCCAGTGTTTTAGCTGTCTCATGGAAGTGAGTTGCACTGAGCCATTTGTACTGCTTTAGAGATTAATTAACTGTTTATTTCTTATATTATATATATATATATATATATAATTATTAGTCTCCTGGTTTTGTTTCTCTGGAGAACCTTGTCCAACATAATCCAGGAGAGTTGAATAGATAGTTGAACGCAGGCAATGGTTTAAAGCCTCTCTAAAAGTACTTTATAAACTGTAAAGTGCTATAAATGTTAACTCGGCCCATTGGTATCAACATGAAGACCACTGACCATCAAGTTATTTCTGACTCGTGGCAACTCTAGAGGTATCAAAACAGAACTATATTCCATGGGGTTTTCAATGACTGACTACTTGGTAGTAGATCTCTGGGTCTTTCTCCTGAGGTATCTCTACATGGACTTGAACCACTCTCCTTTCTCACTTTACCCTAGTGTTGACGATGTCCACCACCCACAGAGTCCTGTGGGATATTTTATGCCATTATCATTATGACTTGACAATATGGAAGTGGTCACCCTTGGAATGACCTAAAATAATGGAAAGGGTATGTCGGATAAAAACAAGAGCAAGGGCCCAGAGGCAAGATTGTATACAGCCCGTTCTATGCAAGTCCAAGTATTTCTCTTTCACAGGGGCGGCCAGGAAAGTGAATCAAGTAGAGAATGGACCATAAATCCATGAAACGACTGCTTCCACTCTTTTGCCTTCTTGCCTCCCAGGACACACTCATCACTCACATTAAGAAGAAATGGAGCTCTAAGCAACCCAGGCATCTTAGAATGAAATCGGTTGAAACTGACTCCTCCTGTGGCAACACAGGAGTCATAAATCTGCCATTCGCCAAGACGCCAAGCCAGTTCTGGCACCCAGATACCATACATCTTCCTTGGACCCTTCAGGAGTACTTGTAAGCAGGAGTGAGTGTTGTTGTTACTGTTTTTACCCTCCTGTTTTCCAGCCTGGATTCATGTATTGAATTGAAAATATGTTAGCTTAGTAGACAGAGAATTTGTATTCACCTCTGAAGACCAATCAGGATTTGAACGTACCTCCTCTGAGAGGTGCAAGAAAGTGCATCCCCCCCCACCCCACCCCCACTTTAGCACATCTGAAAAGTGGTCTGCAGCACAGAAAATATTTCCTCATACCTAGAATGTTTTTACTGTCAGATGATTCCGATTCCTAGGGATTTACTCCAGCCCATGTCCATCAGTATTAGTAAAAGTTTAATGATGAGTGCTCCGCTGATGAATTAAAAAATATGACTGAATGAAGTTGTTAGTGAAAGAAGCAGATTCTGCTAAAAGGCAGACAGGTTTGTATCTTGCTCAATCACCAACTTCTCTTGTGACTTTGTCAGAATGACTTAATCTCACTGAACCCATACATTCAAGTTAAAAGAGGATAGCAATAGTTACAACAAAGGACTTACTTACTATTTTATTTGTTTGTTTTTCCCACTGAGTCTCCATTGATTGTATTTCTGTATCACTCTGATTTGGGTTTAATGCCCCATACTTCTCCCATCTGCACTCCCTTACTAGGTCGGATCGATCTAACACTCAATCCCATCCCACCCCCAGCTCCGGAAGTGAACATATTCCTTTAGTGGAGGCCATTCCTGTGGCTGCATTGGGTTACTCACAGCCAACTACCACTTCCAGCTCTAGTTTAGGCTTTAAGAGCAGGTTTTTCTATCTTCTACTTGAGCATGAAAGGAGGTGAGAGTGTAGCTATCAAAAACAAAGAAATCTTGCCACCATAAGAAAAAAAATGGTGCTGAGAAGAGCTACCTTAGATACAATTATTGGTCTCAACGTGTCATAATAGGAATAATTGGGATGATGACACAGGACTGGGCAGTGTTTTGATCTGTTATGGATTGGAACCAACTCAATGGCACCTCACAACATGTGCCCTATGAAAAGGGAATGAATAAATACAAAGACTCAGAGGAGAAATGAATAGTCCACACAGAACTAATAGTCTACTTGAAACATGGCTTCTCCAACCTTGAGAACAGAAGAACCTAAAGGTTCCCACTTAAACCTAATGCTTTGATCAGGAACAAAATAGATGGGTCTTGATAGGTTGTGAGCCAAATGTTGAACTCAAATTCTTTACAAAAATGCAGACTTTCTGGGCCAGTTGAGATTGGAGAACTCCCTGAGATTATTTACACCTTAAACCAAAACTATTCCAGGAGGTCATCAGTTAGCTACATAACAAATTGGTCCATAAACACTAGCACTCCTGGAGGAAGAAACTTATTAACCTGGGAAACTTTAGTAGGCTTGAAGTGTCATCACTGCTTTCCTTGGTTTGTCTTTTAACTTTTCACCACTGTAGTGTTTTAGAAAGTTACAACACACAGTTGTAATCATGTGCATTATGACTCATAGCAACACTATTGGACAAAGTAGAACTGCCCCTTTAGGTTTCTAAGATTATAAACCTTAAAGGAAGTAGAAAGCTTCATCCTTTTTCCAAGGAGTGGCTAGTGGTTTAGAATTGCTGACCTTACAGTTAGCAGCCCAAAGCATAACCCACTATCCCCCCACCCACCCCGCATGGCTCCTTCACTAGCCCAGCAATAAATGTTTGTTGAAAGAAAGCTAAACGGTGCTTAAAAAAGGGAGAAAACTCCTCTTTGTTTGATTGTTGAATCGAGTCATCTTGTTGTAGTGGTTGATTGGTGCTCAATAAATTCATGTCTTCATAGGATTTTCTAGGCTCTGGTGATTCAGAAGCTTATCGCCAGACCTTACTCCCTGAGTGCCTCGGGTAAATGTAAACCACCATTCTTTGGTTGAGTAGACCAACATGTAGCCATTTGCACCCTCTAGGGAGTCCTTGAGGACTGCCATACTTGCAACAGTCTCTAAGTTTCATTTTCTTGGTTAATTGAGTTAAGAAATTACCCTTCTTCTATTTTTCTTCTTAACTAATACAAAAGTCATTTATAATAAAAGTATCTCTAACTTATATAACATAGAGAATTTTGGAGAGGACAATAATAAGCTAGTATTTATTTAGATCTCACCCTGATACTACTCAACGCTCACAAAAATCTACTCTGTCCACAGGTTTTAATCAATCCCATCATAGGCAACTTCTGAAAAGACCGAGCTATTTATACAGAGACTATCCCTCCCTTGCATGCAAAATTGGAACAGTGAATAAGGAAGACTGAATAAAAATTGTTGCTTTCAAATTATGATGGTAGCAAAAAAAAAAAAAAAGCAAGTACCATAGAGAGTCAAAAGAACCATTATAAGTTCTGTTTTGTAGAAAGCACAACCAAAATGCTCCTTAGAAGCAAGGATAGTAAGACTTGATCTCGTATATATTGAGCATGTTATCAGGAAAGGCCAGTACTTAGACAAGGACACAATGCTTTGTAAAATAGATCAACAAGTGGGAGGAAGACCTAAACAAGAAGGACTGACACAGAGGGGTGGACAGATCGCTCAAACCTGACAACAGTCATGATGATGGTACAGGTGCAGGCAGTATTCTGTTGAACACAGAAGTGATATGAGTTGAAACCAACTCAACAGCTCCTAACAAGAGCCCTACTTTCAGCAGAGAGATTCCTGGGACTCTAGATGCTCCCAGGGTCCCGCTTTTTTTTTTTTTTAAACAATTTAACAACATCCCGTGGTGTTTTAAAATTAAAATAAATATATACTAATACTATTTTTGTATTCTATGAACATTCTTATTGCTCCATATAGACCAATTTTTTAATCAAGAACTCCCCCTCTCTCCAGTCAATGGTACCTTGCTTAAAATCTGGTCACTTTATCCTAGACCATTCATCCTTCAAGAAAAGCCTCTCTTTCTCTGTATCTCCTAAGTCATATATGCTCTAAGCATAAAGACGATATCAATCGGAAGCTGTGAATTTGCCCCACTCTTCTTCTCTGAGCAGTAGTCTGTGACAAATAGCAAACTAGCGCAAAGTTACATAGTCTAGTGACCTGGCGTTAGAAAGTCAAAGAAGAGAAGCACATCACAAGGTGAAATAGCTAAGTGAGAAGTTCAATCTCCTCGTTGGAACATTTTGGATCCCATGGACAAGATGTTGAAAAATGCACAAAGCAACAAAAGTGCGAAGGGAGAGATATGTGGAGTCATTGTACCAAAGGAACTGGTTGGAATTCAGCCCCGTCCATGGGTAGCATTTGATCAAGAACTGATGGTACATGAGGAAAAAGCACAAGCTCACTTGGAGGCACTAATTGAAAATAAGGCTGCAGGAATTGACTGACTATCACTGAAATGCTTCAACAAGCTGATAAAGTGCTGAAAGCTCTCATTTGTCTAGCCAAGAAATTTCTAAGGTAGTTACCTGACCAGCTGACTGAATGTGATCTACCCTTCCAAAGAAAGGTGACATAACAGAATACAGAAATTATTAACAAGTATGATGAATATCATATGTTAGGGTATTTCACAATAAAGATTCCAATTGTGTCAAAATAAAATCCATCTGAAGATATTTCTAAACTAGATGCAGTAGTGTAAGAAATGCAGGTGTAAGAAATGACCAAAATTTCAAGTTGTATTCAGAAAGGGAAAGGCTTAAGAGATATCATTGCTTAAGCCAGATGAATATTGGCTGAAAGCAGAGGCTGCCAGAAGATTCTTTGCTTGTATTTCATTGACGATGCAAAAGCACTTGATTTTGTGGATCAAAACAAACTATGGACAACACTGAGAAGAATGAGAATTCCAGAACACTTCATTGTGCTTATCCAGAACCAGTAAACGGGCCAAGAATCCATTGTTCAAATAGAACAAGAGAATGATGTTTGGTTTGCAATCAGGAAAGGTGTGTTTCAAGGCTGTATCCTTTCATTATACTTATTCTATCTGTATTGTGAGCAAATGACCCCAAAAAATGGTCCCTATAAAGTATAACATAGCATCAGAAAAGCTTATTAACAGGCTTCGCTATTCAGATGGCAAAATCTTGCTTGCTGAGTGAAGCACTTGATGATGAAAAGAAAAGTCTAAAGCTTTCAATATGGATTACAACTCAATGTAAGGAAACTAAAACCCTTACAATTGGGCCAATAGACAATATCATAATAAATAAAGGAAAAGTATAAGTTGACAAAGTTTTCATTGTATGTAAATCCATAGTCAATGTTTGTGGAAACAGCTGGGAAGAAATCATATGATGTATATTGAATTTAGTAAATCTGCTGCACGAAACTTCTTAAAAGTGCGGGCTGAGCCCCGGTGGCATAGTGATTGTGTGCGGGACTGCGGGCCACAGGGTTGATGGTTCAAATCCAGCAGCAGCTCTCCAAGAGCAAAACTGGGCTTCCTACTCCCACCAGGGCAGTGATAACCTCCTACCCCAAAAAAAGTCTTGAAGAGCAAGGTTATTGCTTTGAGGACTAAAGTGTGTCTGATTCAAGTTATGGCTTGAATCAGTTTCAGTTGCCTGAAATTCAGGTGGGAGTTGGACATTGAACAAAGAAGACCACAGAAGAATTATGCACTTGAATTATGGTCCCCAGGAACAATACCAAAAGTACTATGGATTGCTAGAGAACAAGTAAATCTGTCTCAAGGAAGTACAACCAGAATACATGCAGAACAAAAGACAGAAAAGAAAAAAAGATAAAAATGGATAGGAGAAGAGACTCTGAAACTTGCTCTTAAATAAACAGTAGTTAAAACAAATGAAATAAATGATGAAGTAAAAGATTTGAACAGAAAACTCCAAATGGCAGCTCAAGGAGAAAAAGTAAAGTATTGTAAGTGGCTTGTGCAAAGTCCTAGATTTAGAAAACGAAAAAGGAAGAACACACCTAGGTTATCTTTAATTGAAAAACAAAAAATATTCAAGTCTTGTACTGCAATATTGAAAGATTCCATGGGGAAAATATTGAACAATGGAGGAAGCAACAAAAGAAGGAAAGAATGCACAGAATTACAGTCTCAAAAAGAACAAGTTGACTTTCAAACATTTTAAGGATGCATGACATCAAGAACAAATGGTAATAAAGTAAGAAGTTCAAGCTGCACTGCAGGCACTAACCAAAAACAAGGACCTAGGAAGTGACATAATACCAACTAAAATCAGCTAGTTGCAACAAGCTGATAAAGTGCTGGAAGCACTCATTCATATAAGCTATTTTGAAGACCCCTGCTTCAAGAACTGCCTGGGAGATATCTATATGTGTACCCATTCCAGAGAAAGGTACTGTAACAGAATTCTCAAACTGTAGAACAGTATCACTAATATCCCATGCAAGTAAAATTTTGCTGAAGATCTTCCAGCAATGGTTGCAGCAGTACAGGGAGCTGTCAGAGGTCCAGGATGGATCCAGAAGAGGGTGGGAAGCAAGTTTTATTACATATGAAAAACCTGGAGAAAAAATAGGAATTCCAGAAAACTTTTTTGTGCTCACGCAGAACCTGTACATGGATCAAGAGGCAGTTATGCATACAGAACAGGGGAATATCGCATGGTTTAAATCTTTTTAAAAGCATATGCCAGGGGGTTAGCCTGTCACCACACTTATTCAATCTGTATGCTTAGTAAATAATCTGACAGGCTGGCTTATATGTAGAAGAATGCAGTATCAGAATTGAAGGAAAGCTTGTTAAAAAACCTGCAATATTCAAATACCACAACCTTGTGGCTGAAAATAGGGAGGACTTGAAGCACTTGCTGATGAAGATCAAGGATTGCAGCCTTCAGTATGGTCTAGAACTCAATGTCAAGAAAACCCCAATCTCTACAACCCACCCAATAGTAACATCATGATGAACAGAGAAAAAGATTTAAGTTGCCGAGGATTTCACCTTGCATGGATCCACAAGCAAAGGTCATGAAAGCAGCAGTCAAGAGATCAGATGGCACACTAAATTAGGTAAATGTGTTATAATGTCCTCTGTAGAGTGTTGAAAGGCAATGATGTTACTTTGAGGATTAAGGTATACCTGATCCAAGCCATGGTACTTTCTATTCGGACACTGACTAAGGAAAGCAGAAGGGGAATCAATGTGTTTGAATCATGGTACTGGTGCAGAAGATTGAAAGTACATAGTCTGTCAAAGGAATAAACATGTCTGCTTAGGAAAATGTACAACCCAAATGTTCCTCAGAGGCAAGGATGATGAGACTTCGTCTCCAAAGACATGCTACCAGGAGAGAACAGTCCTTAGAAAGGGACATCAAGAACATTGAAAAAGAAGAATGCCCTTGACAAGATGACTTTACACAGTGGCCTCAACAATGAGTTCAAGCATAAAAAAAAGGTGGTGGAGACAGTGCAGGACAAGCAGCGTTCGTTTTGTTGTCCAGAATATTTCTATGAGCAGGAACTACCTCTAAAGTTCAACAGCATCAAAAAACAAGACTGAGGATAAGGAGAAATCAGGTCGCCATAAGGAATGGCCATTTTGGAGATGTTTCAGAGCCCACCCATAAGTACTTGCTATTAATCAAGTGCCTTTCCTGATCACTTCATCCACATTTTACAATCCTGAGCTGCCACTTTGTTTGGGAAGGAAGGAGGTAGCCAACAGCTTCTCGTTCTGCAGACCCATCCCAGCAACCCTCATTGCACACATCCATTCTCTAATGTGTTCAATATCAATGTCCTGCAAGCTGCGGGGACCTTAGTGAACTGTACTCCCACCCAGCACATCAGACAGACAGCACAGTCAAGGTCCACCTAGAATAGCAGAATGAAATGTGCCTCTGTGCTTTTGCTGCTGAGACCCTTGACGGATCAATCCACCAGTTCACAAACAATACATAAATGTTGTGGGTGAGACAGCAGGTCAGGTCCCAAGGTCCCTGCATAAATAACACCCTCTTTAGTCAATGCTAAAGGAATAATACTCTTGCAGGAAAAAATAATAGAGCTAAGAGCTAGACTATCATGCAGCAAACAGCCTTGTGTCCCTTGAATTTCAGCACTGCCTGAGAAAGGGACAGTGGGTAAAGAGCACATTGTAATATGCAAACCAATTCTGCTGTCAGCCACTTACCCATCAAGAAGATTAATACATGCATGCACAGCTCATATATCAAGAAAGTACTGTGTGTGTAACAGAGGTGGTCCTATATAATAGACTTGCATTGAATATATACACACACACACACACACATACACACATATATATATATCAAAGATAGTTCTCTGCACTGATGGTGTAGTGGTTACATGTTGGGCTTCTAATCACAAGGTCCACGGTTCAAAACCACCAGGTGATCTTTGGAGAAATATGAGGAGATCTCCTTTAAAGAGTTACAGCTTCAGAAACTCCCAGAAGCAGTTCTATCCTTTCCTATCAGATAGAATGAGTCAGAAAAAACTCAATGACAGAGAGAGAGAAGTTGTTAGTTTTAGTTAGTTAGTTAGTTAGTTAGTTAGTTAGTTAGTTAGTTAGTTAGTTAGTTCTTGGCACTTTAGACATATTCCATCATTTAGTTCCGAAAAGGAGAAAAGAATTGTTACTGCCCTCACCTTACAGATGAGTAAATTGGAACAGAGAGATTAAGGAACTTTTTCAAAGCCACATCTGTCATAGGCAACAAAGCTGGGTTAGAATCATGACCCAAACCATCACCACCTTAGAGGAAAGTGAGTTTGTCTTAAATGCTAAGTACTAGGTTTAAATCTTAAGTTGCTCCACTTCTCTCATTCTAAGTTTTAGGAGGAAATGATTTATCTCCTGAAACTTAGTTTTCTCACATATATGAAAGAAGTAATGGTAATAGTTATCTGTAAAGGTTTTAAACTAATGAGTACATGGCACACAGGAGGCAAGGAGTAGAAGCACACTAACACCACCAGAACAGAGAAGGCATACAAAGGACTCTCACTGTGGCTGTCTCCATTCATTTAATAGTTCACACTCTTTGAACATTAATTACTATAAAAACTGATGCCTTTAATCCATTCATATGATCTTCCAAAAGCAAAGCAGAAACCCGACTGCAATCAAGTTGATGCCGACTTTCAGTAGCACTACAGAACCAAGTAGAAGTACCCCTATGAGTTTCCAGGGCTATAACTCTTCATGGGAGTAGAAATCTCTGTCCTTCTTTCAAAGGCCAGCACACCTAATCCTGCTCTAATGGTATCCAATTTCCTACATGTCTCTGACTGGCCATGGACTGATTCTCAGTCTCAAACCTACAGATCCTACATTTCTTGCGGGGAGTGGGAGTTCCTTTCCCTGTGACCCTCATAGTCAAATCATGGAAGACTGCAATTTGAAAACTACCATGTTCCCTGTACCAAAGTCATTCACAACAGGTCCGTTAGTGAGGTTATCTTGGTCCTGGGGCTGGGTTAAAATGATGAGTCACTCCATTATGAATTCAGCACAAACATTTTTCTTCTTGACAACCATCAGTTTGAGACATTCTCAGTTTATCAAGGTGCAAATATCCTAATACATAAATAATTTCCCCTTTTCAAGTTCAGCATGAGTTATTAAAGTGGCTGGCACTGGAGCCAATAAGATTAGTGAGAGATGGACTCTGTCTTTAAGGAGCTGTTTATCTCTGAGGGAGATCAGATCACAGCTCATACTAAGTCTTTGTTATCTGTGTTCTAATTCCCTGTCATTTGTGGGAGCTGGAGAAAAAGAAGCATTCCATTTGGCCTGGGGAGGGACCAGGTCATACAAGACCTGCATCACACAAAACTAGAGATAAAATGCCCAGGAGGAAAAACAAAGAAAGTAGCGGAAGTGAGGCGTATGGAAGCCAGCCTTGCTTGAAGAGAAATATTTTGGAACATGCTGTACAGATCTTGTCTGGGGACAGAACTGCGGATGTGTGGGCAGGTGAGGAACCAGACAGTAGCAGTTCCATGTGACATTTCGTTCCTCTACATCATTCCCAAGGAGTTGTGGAACACATAGACTGGGATATAGGGCATACACAGAAGGATAGCATGCTCAGCTCCAAATTCTATTTTTTTCCCCAAGTAAGGAGAGCATTAATACTCACTCTCTCAAGCCTGAGAATTAACGCAAATCACTTTTCTATCTTGTAGGTTTCATTTCTGCCCACCTTGCTCAGGTGCTTTTGGCATCCCCTGCCCTTTGTCTGCGGAGCACTTATCCTGCAACTGTCCTTTCCCTGTTGCCTGACGTCACAGCCGCCTTTGAATCCCAGACTTAACATTAGACTTGTAACATTACAGGTGTGAAACCAAAATGTCAACTTTTTCTCGCTCAGTCTCAGAGAAAATGTTGAGACAGAGATGTTGATTTCTTCAAGCGTAAATGTCTCTCACGTCTGAAAGGCTCCTTCTAGGGTTCTGAGGATGGTGGGCCTCCCGGGGCTCCGGTGCCTTTTGCAATGTGCATTTCCATGTTTCAATTGAAAGGTGAAGCTTCTGAATAAAAGTCTGTAATTAGGCGATGCAATTAACATGGTGTGCTTGAAAAATAGGTAAGTGTTCTCACATGGAGCAGTTCGATGATTGAAGTATCACCCAGGACAAAACTGAGAATCAGAGAGGTTCGGTGGCTCAAGCGAGACAGCATAGTCCCCATGCAGAATTCAAACACCCTCATCAAGTTGGGAAAACAACCTAAATGGGCTAGCAGAAATGCACTCAGTGTGGCGCTTAAACAGGAAACCCAAAAGTAAGCTTTCATGTCTCAGCTAATGGTTTGGGGCTGAGCCCCGGGGGCGTCAGTGGTTGAGTGCGGGACTGCAGTCCGCAGGCTTGGTGGTTAAATCCAGCAGCGGCTCTCAGGAGCAGCGCTGGGTAGCGTCCACGACCACCAGAGGCAATGATGGCCACAAAAAAATAAAAATAATAAAATTTGAAAATCTAATGGTTTGGGCAACTAAGCCAACTGTGACTGTGAAGAGGGAAGTTCAAATGCCATCTTTCAAAACTTGCTCCAAAAAGATTATAATAGATCAAGGATGAAGAGGCTAAGGGCACATTCAAATAGACCAAATTCAGCTCACTGCCTTGGTTTCTAAATGAAGGTGTTTTTAAATGCTGTCCTTGGACGATTTCACAATCCAACAGCAGAGGTGAGTAGTTGGGACCATGTGGCCTGCAGAGTTTAAAATATTTGCTCTCTGTCCCTTTACATAGTGTCCAACCTTTGGACCAATTATTCATCTTCCACTTAATGCTGCTTGAAGCCAGAAGAGTATAAGGAGATGAGGTTTTGGGCAGAATGATGAGGAAGACAATCTGGAGAATTATTTCAAGCACCTGTTGTTTGTGCTCAGTTCTAGGCTAGGCAGAGACTCTCCACAAAGACAGGGGAGTGTCCTAAAGTTCATTAAGAAGCAGAACTTGCCCCTTCCTATTTATGGAGCACTCAGGGCTGTCATGTACCACGCATTGGTGTAGGTGAGTACCAGGAAGGCAGTGATGAACTTAAACCACAGAGTGTACTTAAATAAAGGCATCATCATCTCCACTTCAAAGACTATACAACCACATGAAGTCTTCAAATTGCCACACCAGGGTAAGGAGAGCAGTAAGAAAGTCCTTTGAATCAACAATCCATTTTCCCGCAGAAGATGAGGAAGGCTTTCCAGGGATAATGTCTGATCCGGGTCTCAAACTATGGTTTGCCAAGTGGAGGCAGCAAGACAGGATGAGCCAAGCAGGGAGAATGGGCTGTGCAGGGGTCCTTGGGGGAGTTGGGGGGAGTGGGCGGAAGAGGGGGAGAGTAGTGGGAGTGGAGGAAGCAGTTGGCTTATGAAAACAACAGGAAGGTGCCACCACATGGCTGAAACATGGTGTGTCAGATAGGAAGCAGTGGAGGCTGTGTTAGAGCACCGTGGTCTAGATGGACAGACGCCACAGGTTCAAACCTCGATGAGACCAAACCCTAGTTCACATGCTGGGCGTGGGATCATGGGCGGCCATTCCTATAAGCACCTCACGTTCATTCTTAAGACTCTATCCTTTACTCAGGTAAAAGATGTAGTGCTCCTGATAGGCCATAAGACAAAATGAGTTGACTGGCTCACGGCAACCGTATAGAAAGGAGCAGAACTGCCCCACGGGGCTTCCAAGGGCCACATTGAAGGGAGAAGACCGTCGAATCTTTCTCCCACGGAATAAGTGCCTGGTGATTTCTCACAGACCATCTTTCACTTAGCATCCAAGTGCTTAACCCCAGTGCTGCCCCTCCATTCCCCACCCCCGGGATCCTTTGACAGTAAGCACAATTGAATATGGATCTTTATAGTTAATATTATCGCATTAGGGTCAGATTAGGAAAGCCTGTGCCAACTAAGTGCACCTCTTATTTGCACCATTATTTGGTCTCCTTTAATGATTTCATTGGTTGATAAGAAGAGTCAGGAAGAAAATGGAACCATGATGAAATTCAGGTTTTATAAAGCACGTTTGGCTTTAAGAGAATACATGCTGATCCTCACTAAATGAGAGCTTATCAAAAGCTCTCTGTGCCTCAATGCCTTGATCTGTAAAGTGGGAATGACAGCAGAACCAATTTCATGAAGGATAACTGACATGGCCACACACACCTGACATATAATGAATGTTTAATAAAGGGAAGCTACTTTACTTACTCATCTTTTTTTCTTCTTGGTGGTGGTGTGTTGTGCTGTCAAGTCTATTTCAATTCATTAAGACTCCATTAGACAAAATAGAACTGACACATAGTATTTTCTGGGCTGAACCTTTGGTAGCGTAGTGGTTACAAGTTGGGCTGCTAACCCCACGATTGGCAGTTTGAAACCAGAAGACAGTCAATGGGAGAAAGAAGAGACTTTCTATTCCTATAAAGAGTGACAATCTCAGAAAAGCCACAAAGGGCATTCTATCCTGTCCCATGAGGTCACTGTGAGTGGGGACAACTCAATGGCAGTGAATTTTTAGTGAATTCATCTTTACTGGAGCAGATGGCTAGGCCTTCCCTTCACAGAACTGATAGGTAGGTTTAAACTTGATGGTTGCATACTACAGCCTAACCATGGCACCACCAGACCTCCTTAAACTTAATAAGCATAATTTAGACCACCACCTAACTGTGTCAAACAAATCAAGTTAGAGTGGATGAACACCTGTCTCTTGACTACTGAGCATAGCAGGATCTGGGTGGCCTTTCCAAGATCCCTTTTATGATACAAGACAAAAAAAGAAACCATCCAGGCATGTCACAGAGTTCTGGATTTGATGTCAGCATTTATAGGACTAGCAGACCTGTTTCACGTGCCTTCTGCTCTGCACAGGTTTAATCTGTACCGTGCGCCACATCTGGCTTCTCAGCCCTTAAACTGCTCAAGGCTGTTGAAATTCACTGTGCTGTATTCCTGTAACCTGAGAGCTGGTCTTTCAGGCAAGAAACTAGAGAAGGATGAGGGAAGGAAAGACAGTGTAAGAACGAGCCTTGGCACTGCTTCTTTCTTAGGGCCTCTTGTTCACTGTGATTTTCTCAAAGAGCACCCTCGCTTTCGATGGCAAGGATAACTTAAAAAGAATAAACATGGGAAAAGTGTATATGAGCTGGGTTAGTGTCTTCATCTCACTATATGTGCGACATTAGTGAATTCTCACCTGACATGTGGGAGACCTGGGTTTGATTCGCAACCACTGTACCTCATAAACAGCCACTGTCCATCTCTCAGTGGGAGTTTTTACATTATTAAGATGCTACGCAGATTTCCATTAAGATTTTAGTGGGGCTTCCAGACTAAGATGGGCCACAAATAAAGGTTTGAGAATCCACCCCCCCAAAATCAACCAGTTACAACCTTATAATCATAAAGGTCCAGCCTAAAACCAATTATGGTGGGAATGGGACAGAACCAGGGAGCATTTTGTTCTGTCATACAAAGACATGTCATGAGTTAGACTGATTCAATACCATTAAAAATGTGCTGAAAAACTCAGCTTATACACGAGTATAATCGGGATGTGGCTTTTCTGCTTCTTGTATCCTGTCAGGTGGGAAGGTTGGGCATTACGCTTTGCCTGTCTAGTTCCCACTGTAGGCTTTCAGGGCCCCAGAGATGGGTCTGTTAGTCATTTTAAAGTGTCAACAAATTGGTTCCAACTCAAAGCAGCCAAATGTCCAACAGACTGACCCACTGCCCAGTACTGCTCCATCCGCACAATAGTTCCTGTATGTGAGCCCATGGTTGCAGCCATAATGTTGACCCATTTCCCTGAAGGTTTTCCTCGTATTTGCTACCTCAGCACTATACCAAGCAAAATTTCCTTTTCGAGGGACTAATCTCTCCTGGGAATGCATCCAGGGTGTGTAAGATGAAATCCTTCCATCTTTCCCTCTAAGAAGCTCACTGGCCCTGCTTCTTTGAAGACGGATCAGTTTGTCCTTTCAACTGTCGAGGGTGCTTCCAATATTCTTCTCTAACACCACAATTCAAATGCCTTGATTCTTCTTCGGTCTTCTTTATGCAGTGTCCAACTTTCACAAGAACATATGGTAATTTAAAATATCATGACTTGGGTAAGGGACACCTTATTTTTCAAAGTAACCTTAGAAAATTTATCAAATTCAATGCCTTTTTAAGTCATTTTGTTGGGGGCTCATAAAACTCACCACAATTCATACATCCGTTTTATGTCCAGGACATTTGTATATTTGTTATCCTCATCATTTTCAAAACATTTGCTTTCTATTTAAGCCCTATCAGCTCCTCATTTTACACCCCCTCATTGTATGAACCCTTGATAATTTATAAATTATTAATTTTCATATCTTAAATAGGGAAGTAGGTGAAGGGAGACATCGGAGAGTGTAAGATTCGATGCATTTTTTGATATCTTGACTGCTGCTTCCATCAGCATTGGTTGTGGAACCAAGCAATACAAAATTCTTGAACACTTCAACTTTTCCTCCACTTATCATGATGTTATCAATTGATCTAGTTGTGAGGATTTTGGTTAATCCAGACTGAAAGCTGCAATTCTTGATTTTCATCAGCAATTGCTCCAGGTCCTTCTCACTCTCAGCAAGGAAGGTTGTATCATCTGCACACCTCGGGTTGTTGTTAAGCTTGATGTCACATTCTTCTTCATGTAGTTCAGCTCCGTGGATTATGTGCTCAGCATATAGATTGTACAAGCATGGTGAGAGGGTACAACCCTGACACACCTTTCCTGATTTTAAACCATGCAGTATTCCATTTCTCTGTTGGAATGACTACTTCTTAGTACATACACAGGTTCCACAGAAGCACAATGAAGTGTTCTGGAATTCATATTTCTCCCTATGTTAAGTTACACAAGTCAACACCTTTGCATAATCATCTACTTGATCTTATTAAAAATGTCTCCCATCCTTGTGAAGTTTGACTGTAGCCCAGTGTTCCTGGGGGCTTCATGTGCCTCTGATGGGTCTGTGTGCAGATGCACAGAAGGGCCAGATAAGTGGGCTCAGTGAATGGAGGGGACCTGATGAATAATGTGGTGAAGCAGAAAGTGAACATGTCTTCTCAATTCTGTCCATTTCCCCTGTGGGGTTGAAGAACCTCCACACTGTCAGGGCCTTTCATTTTAAAAAGAGAAACATTCATCTGATGTTCATCTAGAATACCTTGATCTACAATATAGTTCAGATTCCAGTGTGGGCTAAATAAAACACAGCAATAGATTCTTTGAGAGCATTTCTTTAAAGAGGAATGGGGAGGTTGTCATCTGATTTCACAGGGGGAAATCAGGGAATCCTCAACCCAAAATCAACTCGAGTAATAGAGAAGTGAGACACGTGTCCATCCCCAACCTTCTTTACAGTAGAGGGTCATGGCCCTCTCCTTCTCTGCTGGGCTTGATAGTGCATGGCGATCACCACACAGACCTCACAGTTATGGGGTTTATTAGAGAAGTTAACTGGTTCTATTTCAGGATCAAAAACAGCAACTCATGGGATTTTTCATGGTTGCTTTACAAATTCTCCTCTGAAAATCTGCTGTTTTCCATCAGTCTGTAGTTTTTTGTTCCCTCAAGACATTAGAGTACAGGGAAGTCAACGGAAGACAGAAGGGGGAGGCCAGAGATTCTTCCACAGATTATTATATACATCTTGTAAAATTCTTGCATATCTCTAAGCCTCAGCTTTCTTAAATTTAAACTAAGCTTGCCTTGACGATAAAATGAAGCAACAACGTGAAGCTCATTATACTGTCAATAACAGCAAAGGAGTTTATTTTTACTTTGTCATATTCTTTGGCACCATTCTCACCGCCAAAGTTCTAGTTTTCTTTATCATTGTATCTTCAGTCTTAGAAAACTGCCTAGCAAAGAGAAGGTACCCAATCAATATTTCTAGGCTAAAAGTAAGTCAGTCACAAAAGGATGAATATTATGTGCTCTCACTCATATAAAATATCTAGCACAAACAAATGTATAAGTCAATGATTAACCTAACGCTTAACAGTGTGAACCCACTCTATGGCATTATGAAAGAAAAAACTTGACAGCTTGCTTACGTTTTAAATCTTACAACTATGAAAACCCCGTGGAGCAGTGTAATGCTGTAACACAAGGGGACACCATTAGTCAGAAATCACTCAAAAGCAACAGGTTTTGTCTGGGTTGTTGTTGTTATAGAGACCATGGTTTATGAGTGGTTACTAATGAGAGGGCAAGGAAGAAGTCATTGTTTAGGAAGTACTGAGGTTCCACTCCTGGTAGGGAATTTGGCAACAAATATTTCTGTTTCTTCCATATCATCATTAATGTAATTCATATCACTAAATTACATAAATGGAAAGATGCTAATAGACCCATGTATTACATATAGTTGACAATAAAAATTGCCTTCGTGCGTGTGATTGATAGTTGAAACCAATGAATGATACAAAATGTACAGATTAAAGTGATAATTGAGATGAATGTGTGAATACAAAAGCTTGAGTGGCCTTAAGCTGATACCAGCTATATGTTGTTGTTGTTGTTGCTGTTAGGTGTCACTGGGTCAGTTCTGACATAATGACCCTGTACACAACAGAGCCAAACACTGTCCAGTCCTAGGTCACTCTCACCATTGTCTCTCTGCTTGCCTACCCAGGGTTGCAGCCACTCTGCCAACCCATCCCATGGAAGAGCTTCCTCTCTTTCACTGCCCCTCGACTTTGCCAAGCATGATGTCCTCCTGAGATTTCCAAAGTACATGAGGCAATGTCTGGTGATATTGCTTCACTCGAAGGGGCCTCCTGGTGGCACTTCTTTCAAGACTTTTCTTTCAGTTTGCTGTACTTTGGTGGCTTGCGTATTGCTGTGGCACAGGAAGCCACGTCACTGGTATTTCAAATGCAGCAGGGACACCCAAAGTGAACAGCTTTCAACAAAGCTTCCAGACAAAGAACAGACTGCAAAAAAGGAATCAGCTGCCCACTTCAGAGGAAGTAGCCACTGAAAATTCCAGCAATGTATCTTCCGCCAAATACTGAGCCAGAAGTTGGCCAACAGTCTGCGAGTTCTTGTTGACCACAATGGTTAAAATATTTTTAATGTTATGCCCCCCTCACAAACTCTGGTTGAACGTATGATTTCATCAATGCATTATACATGGAACAGTTGCTTGAATTTCCCTCTATGGAGACTTATATCATACCCTGCCTCCTGGGTAGCAGGACTTGCTAGGCACCTCATCTCAATTCCTCCTCACAACCACAGGAGCATTTGTGTAACTCCCATCACAGAATGAGTGACTGAGTTTCTGACAGGTTAGATGGGTTGGCCTTTATCCACCCAGCTACTAAATCACGGTACCTACTTCTGAACCATTCCCTTTTACTCAGGCACAGAGCTTTCCTCGTATCTCTAACAAAATCAACTAGATGCCTCTGTAAAGGTCTTTCCCTTGGGGATTCTTGACTTCCCACTCACTTTATGTACTTTTTCTTGCACTACTATCTGACCAAAGCAGCAAGTTAATGCATCGATCATTGAGTCAGGTAACCAACTTATAAACCAAGCCCTCTTCCAGGAGACGTGATACTGATAATGTGCAATACAAAAACCAGTCACCACCCAGTACCATCCACCTCTTCCTCTCTGTCCCATCCCCACCGCTCAAATATATTGCTTTGTCTGAAGTGATCGCTGATTATAATGGAGCATAATTAACCAAGAGACTTGTTCAGAAAAGGCATGGACTACTATGAGGTTGAAAGTACTTAGTGAATCCAACCACAGGGTTCTCTCTGGACTTTTGTTAGCCCAGAGTGAGTGGGCCTGAGTCATGGTGAATGCATGGATATACAGCTGAAGATAATAGGCCTTGCACCTGTGCCATCTCCACGACTGATTGTCAACAGGTCCCTGGTGACTCACAGGTCTTTTGCTGAGAGGTTTTAAGAAGTGTATCACCAAGTCTTTCCTCCGAGTTCTGTCTGGAAGCCCTACTGAAACCAGTTCAGTCTCACTAAAACGCACAAGCACCCACCAACAGGCAGTAGCCATGCTTGCTTTGCGTTGGCTGAGAAAAGAATCTATGCCTCCCATGTGTGACAAGAAGAGGGTCATAACCCTGAGTTTAGGGTGTGTTCCAACCCATTTGAATCTCTCTGGTGAAAGCAAGGCTTCTCCATCTAGTGTCCGGGTCTTCTCGAGAATATGAGCTTCTGGGCTTTAATTCCATCTCTCAGCAAAGTCTGAGATGGCTCTTCATTCAGGAACCGCTAGGGAATCAGCATTTTTACATTCCAACTCTAATAACGGCCAACTGCAACCAGGTTCTCATGATCGGGTCTGGACCATCTGGAGTTCTTGGAACTGGCCTCCCAGCAGCATCTCTGGATTTTCATCTTGGCCTACCCAGCCAGAGCACCTTTCAGAATAAATTCAGTGGAACAGAATTTCACGCCAGGGTTTGTTTCCTTTTCACACACAAAAAAAGGCAGAGGCTTGGGGGCACTGAGGGGAATGGTGTCTGCTTCCAGGAATGAAAATATAACTTATAATAAGGCTGTGCCCTCTGGAAGCAGAGAGGCTGTGGGCTTGCTCTTTACAATTTCACAAAATATTTCACACAAACTCTACGCATTGCCACGCTCCAATGACCAAGAGTACACAAAAGCGTGACTCTGCTCCCGATCTCTGCTATTTATTTCTTCCCCTTGCCTCCAACTCTTCCCCTTAAGCTATTTTGCTTCTTTTATGTCTAAGCCTTTTTCTGGGTAAAGGAGATAAGTGACAGGATCAGAAAACGGCCTTTAGCAAGGTTACTCTTACCTCAAATAATACCATGGCAGGTTCACACACACACACACACACACACACACACACACACCATAGAGAGGAAATAGTTTCTGATCTCTTGTTCTTCCATACAAAAGTTCTTCTATCAAGATTTGTGTTCATGGACACGGTAGCAGCCCACACAGCAGGAGGCAAAAAGGATCCTTCTCAAACTATCATAAAAATACCAATGCTGACTATATTAGTATGGCCTGATAGTCCCATCCAGTAAGCTAACACCAACTGGAATCCTCGTATCAATATGCTACCCCTGCTCTAGGGGCAGTCAAATTTCGATGTCCCAAAAACAAAGTCCAAGTTGGGAAAGGTCCTGTGGTAGTTTCAAACAATGACTGGCACAGCAAAGAGTGGTGCTAGGACTGCCTATCGAGAAAAACACACACCCATGGGCACACAAACAAAGGTTCTGGATTCAAACCTTATCACATCTCATTTTGAATATATCTTAGGTGTGTGTGGAGTTGCTGAATGGCACACATGAAGAAGCACTTGGCTTCTGAGAGACAGGTAGTTCAAACATACCCAGAAGTAAAAAAAAGTGCCAGTTACCTACCTTTAAGGGTTCCCTTCAGGGTTCAGCATGCATTCCTTCTCTCTGCGGTACTCCATTTCTCTTTGCAACACCTGCTTCTTCATCTAGCTAACTTCTCACACTTTAGATAGCAACAAGATATCGCTTCTTTCTGGGGGCTCTGCATAATTTCTCAAGATGCCTTGCTATTAGTTCTCTCTCTCTCTCTCTCTCTCTCTCTCTCTCTCTCTCTCTCTCTCTCTCTCTTTCTCTCTCTCTCTCTCCAATTTGGAGGGTTGCTCACCACACTCACTGTACTCATTGTAAGGTAAAACACTAGAAGCTGGATTCCTCCTGCCCATCCTTATATCCTCAGCACTTATCACAGTTCCTAGTTCTGTGGATAATTTGAGAGGAAAGGAGAGGCAAACAGCTGAACTGATAGTGAAGAGATGACTAGAGAAACAAAACTGGAATCTATAAGCACAATGGAATACTGCTCAGCCAAGAGAAATGAAATTGTGATACATGCCCCAATATGAAGATGTCTTGAAAACATCATGGTGATCAAAATAAACTAGTGGCAAAGGGGTAAACACGGCATGACCGCATAGAGTTGATATGAGCAAATGTGTAGAAACCAATGATTATTAGTCGTTATCAGAAGTAAAAGAGAGGAGGAGACGAGGGACATTTTGCTTAGGGGACATTGTGTTTATACTAATAATAGTAAAATTATTGGAAAAGGAGACTATGGCTACATTACTTGAGGCATATAATCAGTGTTGTTGAATTGTACATGTAGAAATTTAGATTGTATATTTTGTTAAGTTTGTTTTGTCTATGTGTATACATAGACACACATATAGGTGTGTGTATATATATATATATCGTATATGTAATACTACTGGAGGTAGCAAAAAATGTCTACTCTTGACTCCTTGGAAGTCGTGAGTGTGTTTAATTTTTGCAAACTCCATTCTCAGAACCTGTTTGGAGCCTGAGTGAGGAGGATTGGGAGATAGCCATCAAGTGATATTTCCTATTTCCTGGCCTGTCTTCCATCCTAGAGAAGCAGATGAGCAGGAAGCAAAGCAGTCTTTGAAATCAAGATGTGTTGTCATGTACCCCAAGGCAAACTTCACCTGTAAACCTAAAATTTTCTACCATAACTCCTAGACCTCAAATGACCTTGTGTGATGACGGAGCAGACTTATTATCAAGCATCCTTTGCTCAAAGGTAATTGTTGCTTTCAGGGGCACAAAGTGCTCTTGCCAAAGGAGAAGAGATGTGGAAAGTGATCAAATCACACAGATGGAACCACACGCTCTCCTGCTTCCTACATACCTTGGGGTCTTGTCTTCACCCCTGCATGCATTTTAAGATGGCAACAGCTGAGCTCATTCGAGCCCTTCACTTCATATGGACTCTGTGTCCTGTCCTTTTGGCTTGCCATTTTGGTTGTCGGCTTCTGTCCTGCTGTTATTCTTTGTCAGATGTCTTCTTCAGAAGATCCTCTATTTTATCTCTGGGTAATGGTCCCTGGGTAATGGTCCCTCCTGCTAACATTTCCAAAGTCCCTGAGATGAAGTCTCACCATCCTCACTTCTTTTTTTAAAAAATGTTATTTATTTTTTAATCATTTTATGGAGGAGTCGTCTGTCCTGGATTCCCCATGTTTCCAGTTTCTATCGGTACCATTGTACATCCTCTGGTCTAGCCAAATTTGTAAGGTAGAATTGGGATCATGATAGTGGGGCAAGAGGAAGCAATTAGGAACTAGAGGAACGTTGTATGCTTAATCATTACTACACTGCTCCCTGAAAGGCTCATCTCCTGGTGATCCTTCGGTGAGGGGATGTCCAGTTGCCTACAGATGAGTCTTAGGTCCCCAATAGGCACTCCCTCTCATTCATCCTAATTTGATTTTTTGTTCTTTGATGCCTGATACTTGATCCCTTTGACACCTAACGATCACACAGGCTGATGTGCTTCTTCCATGTGCACTTTGTTACTTCTGAACTAGATAGGCACTTGTTCTATAAGCCTTTAAAACCCCAGATGCTATGTTTTTGGAAAGGCAGGCACCATCAGGTTTCTTCACCACATTTACTTATACATCCATTTTGTCTTCAGCAATCATGTCGTAAAGGTGAGCATCATGAATGTCAGGTTATTAGAACAGTGTTATTGCACTAAGGGAGTACTTGAATAGAGGCCCAATGTCCATCTGCTACCTTAATACTAAACCTATAAATACATGTATGTAGATCTATTTATCCTTCATCATATATAAATATATTTACATATATGCACATGCCTGTATATAGACCTTTATAAATGCTCTTTGCCTCCTAGTTCTTTCCTCTATTCCCTTTTACTTTCCTCTTGTTCCATTATCATGTTCAGTCTTCCTATGGATTTCAATAATTCCTCTTGGTTACATTACTCTTAATCAAGCCCTACTGGATATCCTATACCCTCCTCACCATCAATTTTAGATCACTTGTTGTTCCATTGACCCTGGGTTTGTTAACGCCCCCTTCTTTTCCCACGCCTCTTACTCCTGTATTCCTCAAGAACCATTTGTCTGTTGTTTTCTCCTCTGGATTTCTTACCCCGCCTATCTTAACTAGAGAGACATATAGAGACAATAATAAGCACAAAAAAGAGACAGAACAGCCAAAGCAATAAAAGTAAACAAAACTAACAATAACAACAATCACAAAAAACAAAGATGAATAAAGAAAAGCCTATAGATAGTTCAACATCTATTTGTTGACCTTTAGGAGTGTTTTCTGGTAGAGTCTGATGGGGTCCCATGTCCTAGTCCCATAGTCTATTTATGGTATTCCCTGGGGACTTCATTGATTTGCTCCCCTTGTTGTTCTGCTGCATGTCCTCGGTGTTTCACCCAGGTATGGAAGGGTCAGATCGGGCATAATTCCTGCACTTTGTCTCCAGTGTTGACCCCTGAAGCACTCTGGCTAAGTGAGGGACGTCATGTCTCATTGTGGGGCCGGTCTTATGGTCCTCTCTGTGCACTGGCTGCTCTGAGCAGGAATATCATCCTTGGGGGTTGGTGATACAGGATGTGCTCCACTCTCTCCCTCGCCCTTCCTTTGCTCCTGTGTGCTCTGATCAGACCTGTCTCTCTCCCTGAATTGTAGCTTCAATGCTGTCCTCTGAAGTGAACTATTTGAGGACAGGGGAGAGGGGTGGGAGGGCTGTCCATGTAGTTGGGATTAGGGCTGACCTCTCAGACCTCCCTATTGGTTCCCTGCTTCATGCCACCAAAATGTGACTCCAACATCCTCACTTCTAAAGAGCATTCTGGCTGTACTTCTTCCAAGGTATATTTATTTTGTTCTTCTGGCAGTCTATGATATAGCAAATATTCTTCCTCAATACCAAAAGCCCTGGTTTTGGAGATGTCATTTCATTCATGGCTGATGGAACAACTCGATTATTATCAAGACTGCACTAGTTAGAACCTCAGTATCCAATATGGTAGCCATAAGCTGCGGGTGGCTTTTAAGTAAGAATAAATTAAATTACAACTCATCCTTTGGTCATACTACACACATATAAGAACCACCTGTGACTAATGATTACTATTTTGAACAGTGCAAAAACATTTGTATCTTTTCAAAAATGTCTCACAGACAGTGCTGGCCCCAAAGCATCCAAGTTACACAGCTGCTATGCTATGTAAGGATGTACACTTGGGTAGTATTTCAGGACTATTTAAATGTGAAGCAAACCAACCTAGATAAGGCATTAACTAGACTCTGGTTTCCCCAGGACCTTACTTCAAACCATATCTGGTTCTAACCAGTTTCTCTTTGGCTCTAGTACAGTGGTTGTCAACCTTCCTATTGCCATGATTATTTAATACAACTCCTCGTGTTGTTGTGAACCCCAACCATAAAATTAATTTCATTGTTACTTCACCACTGTAATTTTGCTACGGCTATGAATCGGGTGATCCCTGTGAAGGTGTCATTTGACTCCCAAAGGGGTCACGACCCACAGATTGAGAACCGCTGTTCTAGCCTCTGCTTTAGAGCAGCCTCCATGAGTTAATCACTAATCAATCTGAGCACTTTTCACCTGTGTGGTGTATGTTCACTCATTTACTATACACTCCTGCTTGGCATTCTTCATTAGAAAATTTCTCAAATGTACTCTTCACCCTCTAGTGAGTTTGCCATACTGTGTAGGCTCACATGTTTCTCTGATGCTGGAAGGTAGGCCCCCAGTATTTCAAATGCTAGTAGAGCATCCAGAGTAAGACAGACTAGAAAGAAAGGTCTGCTGATGTCCTTCTGAAAATTAGTCAATGACAATGTTGAGTCCTATGGATCTCAGCAGAATATTATCCAAAAGAGTTCTAGATGATGAGCCACTTCTCATTGAAAGGGACTCAAAATACATGGTGGTTGCAATAATAGGACTCAAGCTGATCCTGAAGATGGTCCAGCAATCAGGCAACACTTAATTCTGTTATACCTGATGTCACTGTTGGTCTGGGCCAACTGAATAAGAGGACTCAACAATAACAGTTGCTCTGTACTGCCTGGTTCGCACCACACTCATGTACTTCCCCTCTTCTGCTTCTTTAGACCTCACCAAGGCCCTGTTTTGGAAGAGTCAGACAGACTGAAGTTAAAGTACCGGCTATGCCACCTTACCCTCTTGCCTCCCTCTGGCTTCTTATTCTGTATTTCCCTGAGTCCGTCCTATTGACAAATGAAGGGAGCACTTCCTAGAGCATAGGGTTTCTATTCTTCTCGCACTAGCTTCTGGTAGGCATGTTGACTCAGCTGCAGGTGCCCTGTCCATCCCTCTTGACCTACAGAACATTCTTGCATCTTCAGAAAAGCAACAGAGTCCCTGATCAGGTCAAACCTCGTTGTTTGAAGCTCTGTGATCACTGTGACCCTCTTCTTTCTGGCCCTTGGCTCCCTTTATTTTCACATTTGCCTGTGTGGTAATTTCATTAAAATCTATTTGCCCTGCCCCCCTAAAGTATAAGCTACGTAGGCCAGGACCCTATTTGTTTTCACACATCTTAGCATCCTCAGCACCTAGAACTCAGAACATGGCAGAGCTGGAAAAGGAAAACCAGAAAGGGTTCCTGGGAAGATTAAATCAGATAATCCATATAAGTCACTTAACACTGGAACTGGCACATAGAAATCGTGTCCAAAACAGCAGGCATTGTCGGTTTCAGCTGATTGCTTTAATTAACTGTGTGCTGATCATTGGCTAGTCAGCTGGATGAGTCCCGCCCTTCGTTTCCTATTCCCAAACAGCCTTAATGCCAATGGTCGTGTGTGTGTGTGTGTGTGTGTGTGCACGCGCGCGTGCTCTTTGGAGCCAGTGGAATCCCTGGGTAAAAACAACAGTTAAATCTTCGACTATGAGCTGCAAGGTTAGAAGTTGGAACCCATCCTGAAGGCCTCAGCAGATGGTGTGACAGCCAGCTCCTGCAAGATCCCAGCCTTGAAAACACGATGGATCGATTCTCCCCTGTACATATGGGGGTCGTCGTGAGTCGGAATCTACTTCAGGGCAAGTAGCAAGCAATGTTTGGAGTCTGCCAGGCAACTGCTGACATCAAAATCCACAGGAACACTACACACGTGGCTCAGCGATGTGAGTTTGGGCAGGCTTTCTCTCTTTGTGGGGACAAAGGATCAGCAAATGTTTGACCCATTCTGACGTTCAGAGAAGTAAGAAAAGGCCAAGTTCCTTTATTACTTTCCCCTTGTGTTCTAGAACTCTGATGGTGACACCCACACGGAAAAACAGTCTTCAAAAGAAGGTTTCATTCCATGACAACAAGAGACAACAGGTTGGAATGTTCTCAGACAGTTCTACAATGGGTTAAACCTACAAAGCCACATCACTTTAAATGCAGATATTGATAACAGATACAGTCTGTTAAGTGGAGAGCATGATGAAGTTCTATAACCAATTAGATATAACTAAAAAGAAGATCAATGCTATAATCGATACTAGTATCGAATTGGAATGATATCATGATTAGAGCAAAGGCATGGTTTAAATGGGGATGAACAAAACAGACAGCTCATTCTATATTCAGAACCTCTTGCCTTTCTTTCACCTTTGTGGTGACAAGAACAAGGAAGAAGGAGAAAGAGATACTGAAAGAGGATTCTGCCTGCACAAGAGTGCCCCAAGACTCTCCTGTGACATTCTGGAAAGGCTACAAGTTATTCTGGTGACTCGAGAAAGAATGAATATGTGGCAATTCTGTGTCCCTTAGCAGATGCTATCTCTTTGCAAAACAAAGTCATCTTCCATTCAAGGTCCTAACTGGAGAGCATTTATCTATTAAACAAACATGTATTGTGGCTCATCAATATTCTAAACCCTGTGCAAGGGACTGAGGGCATACTGTGAACAAGACAGACATAGTCCTTGGCTCCCAAGGTCTTGGTTCTCCAGCAGCCCCACCTGAATAGAAACACAAACAGTGGCATCTGCCTCAGAACGTCCAGGAAAAATAGCCGAGGGTCGGACCACCTTGCCCTAACTTACAAAATAGTAGCTATCAAGTCAAAGCCAACTCATAGCAATCACATGTATCTTGAGTTAGAGGACAACTGTGTACTCTGAGTTTTTAAATGGCTGCACTTTTCAGAAGTAGATCACTAGGCCTTTCTTCCAAGATACCAACCTTTTGGTTAGCAGCCAAGGCCATTAATCGTTTATATTAACCACCATGGCACTGCCCCAACCAACGTAAAACCTGAGAATAGGCAAAGCAGATGGAGAGAAATTGCAGAACAGATGAGCAAGGGACAATGGAATGATTTTTTTTCTATGCACAGCATCTCTGGTGTCTGCTGAATGAGGAAAAAGCATAGAGTATCATAGACTGCAACTGTCTTTTTTCAAAACCCCATCTATGTATTTATGTGGCATATAAAAATTATAACTCAGTTCCATTGAGTAAATTCTGTTTTTCAGAGACCCTACAGGGCAGGGTAGAACACCTCTGTGAGTTTCTGAGACTATAACTATTTAGGGGAGTGGAAATCCTCATCTTTCCTTCTCAGAGCTTGTTGGTGGTTTTGAACAGCTGAGCTTTCCATTAGTGGCCCAAGGCATAAACAATGCACCCTCAGGATCCCTATCGGCAAACTGTTAGGGATTTAGCAACTGTTAAACTGTTAGCAACTGTTCATATATCAAATACCTCCTATAAGCTAGGCCCTGCGCTTGGTCCATGTTCCCCTCTCCAGAGCAGGCAACACGTTCTGCAGAAGACCTGACAGCTGAAACCAATAAAAGAGTCCAGTTGGCACTGTGAGTTAATAACCTTGACTGGGCTCTTATTGTATGCCATATACTACACCAAAGTTAAGCGTGGTAAGAACTCACCTTTGATGCACATGCTCCATTCTAAACACATGTATGAGCTCATTTAATCCTCGCCACAGCCCCGTGAGGTGTGTGCTATTGCTATCTCCATTTTACCAATGATAGAGAGTTTATGTGCTCAAAGCCAGGATATGCTGAAAGAAGGGTTCCAACCCTGGCAGCCTGAATCCAGCATGGAGACTGGCAACAGGTGCCTGGTTTTAAAAGAAGTAGCCTAAGACTGAGAGTAGCTGAAATGAACCAACGATCAGATCACCTGTGAGCAATGGCACTAAGACTTGACCCCAGATTTTTTCAAAGGCACCCTGACAGTCACACAAAAAGAATTAATTTCCACAGAAATGCTCTAAAACCATAGAAGCCGTGTCCTTCAGTCTGGCTCAGAACCCAATCATCTTTCCCTCTGGGTAAATCTATGAACCAAGAATCATACATCGTGCTTAAAAGGGCCATAACGCTAAGACCTCATTGAGTCATTAAAGTGATCTAATAGAGCCATGAGCATCGTTGTGCAGGTTGAGGAGGGGACAAATCCCTGGATGTGTGAACAGTGTCTTACAGGCTTCTGCAGTGCCTAACCTGCTTCTTTCTTCACAGCGACCCTGAATACATCAGAATTTGGCTTTATGAAACTCTATAGCAGACTTGGCAGGTAAGGAATTCTTAAAACATTCTAGGAGAGCTGTGACACGGCCCCGACCCTCCGAGCCTCCTAGTCTGATTGAAGAGAGAAGACATGTTTGCAGGATGAGAGCTCAAGGTGCTGAACAAATGCTGCTGCGGCTCTTTCAACAAAGTATGAAGTTGCTCCGATTTGCTCTATAGGGGCAGAGACAATTTGCAGCTTCAAAGAAGCTTTGCTTTGTTGCTGGGCTATGCTGTTCCGTTTTTTTTTTGGGGGGGGGGGCGGGGAGGGAAAGGGGTGTCTCCACTCCACTGTAATTCTTTATATTTCCTCATCTTTCTATACCACTGCCAGTGACATCTATCTCAAACAGGGATCATTTTTATCCACAAAGCAGCTTCACGGTGAGACTATATTGTAGGTTCCAGAGTTGCAGATGTCTCTGTGGGAAGATCTGCGGTCAGGAAGGAATTGGAAGGCTTGAGCAGGGGTGAGGCCTGGGCAGGAGGAGGAATCCTCATGACTGTCAGGTAATCCTTCCCTGTGGTACCATGCTGATCTGGCCTTGGCTCGCCATTCCTCCTGCCTTGTCTGAATTCAGACTCACAGCTTGCCTCCCCTGGATGATGGCCATGGCCTTTCGATTGGATCGTCCTGTGTCGCCATGTGTCCAACCTCCTCACTTGCCCTAGGGGGATGATCTCCATCAGCAAGTACAAAACCCCTCCCACCCAGAGAATTCTGACTCGGACTAAGCCACTGATCAAGTAAGAAGGATGCCATTGCTCTGCTTAAAATGCTTCAAGACTCTAAGCAGCAGTTCTCAACCTGTGGATCATGTCCCCTTGGTTTTTGGCAGGGGGGCGGGAGAGCAAACAACCCTTTCACAGGGGTTTCCCAATTCACAACAGTAGCAAAATTACAGTGATGAAGTCACAACAAAAATAATTTTATGGTTGGGGGTCACCACCACATCAGGAACTGTTGTAAAGGGTTGCGGCATTAGGAAGGTGGAGAACCAAAAGCCTGCCTTGAGACCCAGACTCTTTGGAGGCCATACAACTTGCAGAAAGGAACAAAGCAGGCCATGCATGTGCATGTATGTCTGTGTAGGAGTGCAAGATGGTGCCTCTGTGTTTGTGTGTGAAAGAGAGGGCGGGCAGACCTGCTTGCATGTGGAAAGTGAATGCATGAGAGTGCGAGTGTGTGTGTGTGTGTGTGTGTGTGTGTGTCTTTGTGTGGGTGAGTGTGATGTGTGTATGTTTTCCTAATGCCTCCTAGCTTTGTATCCTTCCCACATGGACATACTTTGTTTGCATATTAAACAAGAAGGAAGACTCTACCCTTCTACTGAGAAATATGTTTTCTCTCTCACTTCTCTCGAAACAGACAGTCCTCCAGACTAGCTTTTGTTTTCTCTTTCTGGATCGAGGCATAAGTTAAGGAAGTATTTCACTTTCCTCTGCACTCGGAGACAAGGAACTGCCAGTGTGATGGTGAAGAGAAAAGGATGAACAGCCTCAAAGCTGTGGATTCACTGGGGTGCAGACCCAGCAAAGTGCGCCCCATTGCAGCAGTGTGGTCTCCATGTAATGGCCAGACCCTGATTTCTTCATATGCTGTGTCCCTTTCCTGTCAGGTTCTTGTCTGAGGGGGTTCACAGGTGGCTCCAGTACGAGAAGTTAGACGGCCAGTATTCCAAAGACCCAGAGAGTCATATCTGGTGGACAAGTGTCAGCAGAACTTCTAGATCACAAGTCCCCAAATATATTTTGTCTAGTGCCCTTTTTTTTCCCGCAGGGAAAATGGGAGACTCGGTGCCCCCCTGACCATTAAAAATATCTGCATGGTAGCCCATCAATCAGGATAAAGTATAGGTATCTGTTTTGCAGCCCCCTTGGATCATTTGGGGGAATTGTGTGCAGGGTTGACAACGAATTGCACCTAAAAACAGAATACAGACTCGGTGTTGCTTAATATTCTGCTTAATATTGCCCCAGTGCTAGTCATGGGTCTTGAAGTAGAGAAGGCCCTTTAGAAAGCAAATACTCCTTAAAAGTGAAGATGGCTAAAGTTCCATCCACTTACTGTCATAGTTACGTTGGGGTTCACTTGAGTGAGTCAGGATTCTTCTTTGCTCTCATCTACCATGGTGTGGTCCACTTGATACGGGATCTTCTGTGAAGCAACTACTCTCTACTGCCATACAGAGTTAGAGTCTCAGAAACCCAAAGGGGCAGTTCTTCTCTAGTCTGTAGGGTCACCATACGTCAGGCTTGAATCGTTGGCTGTGAGCTTCATCGTCAGTTTACTGATAGATTTAGATTCTGCATCTGGTTCATCACCTGCCCATCCCAGGAGCTAATAACAGACTGCCTACCTTGGATTATTTTGGCCCATCTCAGATTCGTTCTGCTCAGCATTCACTAGCCTGAATTATTCCTTCATCCTCCAGTTCTTGTTCATCAACCCCTGAAGTTATTGGAGTCAGGAGAAATCTTCAGCTTACATCTGACCCATCAACTTGAATCAGTCTGAACTTAGTCATTTCAATAACTGAGTGAGCCATTTCTTGATATAAATCTCTTTTTATATACCTACACATACAAGAATCCCTGAATGTGGTTCTCTAGAAAACCTAGCCTAACATACTTTTTTCAGACACATCTGCAGTGTGCATTGCAGAGGAGGTGGACATATCTGACCTTCTCTGTCTTCCCTATTGCCATGAGACAAGAGTCAGATGAGCCTCCATGTGCCATCCTTGTTTACCTATTATGTTACGAAAAATTCCTCCCACACCACTTGAAACTTATTCTGGGTTCAATAACTCATTGCACTGGCCACACAGAACTCACAGACAATATTTACTTTGGAAGAGGGTTCTTAGGGAAGTAAACAGGTTACCGTAAGTCGGGATTAACAAACAGTAAAGAGACAGTCTTGGTCTCCTTAACCAGCTGTTCTCTCCAGTTCTCATCTTGCAGCCAAATCTCTCTTCAGTTCTCAGTCTCACAGCTGCATGGTCCCTGGGCCTTTGCCTCCATAAGCCAGAAAGTCAGCCCACCTGCTGCTCTGTACAAACCATTCCATAAGATTAGCCCAGGTGAGAAGATGGTACCCCATAGTATCGGTGCTGCTTCCTCTGAGTCTCCACACCACAGTATCTGATGTATCCAGTCTCAGAGGCCTGGACACTTCGGACAGAGATCTAACACATGCTCTTCCAGGGTCCTTGGAGTTGGTCTCTGCTGCTACTGCTGCTACTTCAAAGATGGCCCATTCTTATAACCAGGGATATGACAAAAAAAAAAAACTGGGCAATCTGTTCACTTAGTGTTTGTGGTAGTTACATTATCAATCATCAATTTGAATGGATTAAGAGTGAAGGGTTGGAGTCTAGCCTGTCAATCAGGTCGCAGACTGATGACCTCACTTGGAAGCACTCAGGAGATTGATAGCTCAAGGAAGGCAGAACGCATGCTCATTCCCTGGGAGACATTTTAACTGACAAGATACATGGAGCTATGCTAGTGCCCTGAGCTGGAAGAAACACATGGAGACCCCTGCCAGCACTAAGATGCTCACAACACCACTGGATCCACAAGACTTCCCACCCACTGGCCTGTGATCTTCCTGCATCCAGCATTATTGCATGTATTTCATGAGCTTGAATAAGACTTTTTAGATTTATAACAGACTTATGGACTTGATCTGGACTGAGCTGGGATTTTTTAATGTATAACTACTCTATATAAAGCTCTTTCTTATACATCTATGAGTGCCTATGAATATGATTCTCTTGTCAACCCAGACTCACACAGTGTTACACACACCCTATTTGCATAGTCCCACCTAATCATTTGATTGGCATTACAGAGACATGAGTATAAGTGCCACATTAAGAAAATTCATTCCACTACATTATTAGGGAAAGGAAATCATGTTTAATTCAGTAAAAAATTAACATAAATAAGAAAAAAACACATTTAGCTTAGTGAACTTAACAGCCCCAATGGTGGACTCAGACACACCAGGGTAATGCAACACAATGCTTCATTCTGCTATACAGAAGCCCACCAGGAGGCAGTGCCAACTCGACGAGGAGTCCAGAAGTGTTGTTCCTAGGGTTCCAGTCCCTACATGCACATTTATTCCAAACAAAACTTTTAAAATATGTCTCTGTGATCACTGCAGATAAACTGCTCCAGTCATATGCTTGTTTTTGTCTCATTTGGTGCTCTTCAACAACAACAACAACAACAAAAGTGAATTAAAATGGTCAGATGATTAAAACCTTGTCATTTGAATAGCCCCTCTGCTATAAATTGAGACTGATCTGGCTTTCAAATTTTTCTGTGAGTTTTCTGGTCTTGTTTTTTCATACTGGGGAGGAGTTCTGGTGTATTTTGTCACTGTGGGTAGCCCGCTTGAATTTTTGTTGCATGTTTTTACGTTTTTTTCGGTGTATACAAAACCCAGGATTGATGGACCACTAGGGACGGGACGGCAAGTAGAATAAGGGTTCTTGGGGGGAGAGGGAGTACACTGGGGAGGGGGAGCTTAAAGGGGAGCTGATATCAAGGAGTTCAAGAAGAAAGAAAACATTTTGAAACTGATGGTGGTAGCAATTGTATAGTACTGCTCAATGTGATTGAACTACGGAACGATATCTTTATTAGCTCCCAATAAAATAGTTCTGGAAAAAATAAAAACCAACATAACTGCCTAGGGGATTCATTGGTCCAGTTAAATTCAAGACAGAGAGGTTAGCTCAAAGGACTATGATAGGAAGATTCGAAAGAAGAAATCTTGATCGATTTTTTTTTTGAAAGGACACTGGACTATCACAAGTGCTCTTAACATAGAACTTTTTTTTTTAATTAAAATTACCCTAGTGAGAGAAAATTTGCACAGAGGAATTCTTCTTTCATCATAACCACAAACCTGTTCCCTCTACCAGGGTATCAAGTGCTGTTCCAAGCAAATTTTGTTGGGATTCCTGACCCTACCCACACGATAGACCTGATTGGCCCTCTTCGTACTTCTTTGGTTTCCCCAAATTCAAAGAACATTTCGGAGAAATACAATTTGAGTCCCTCCAGTATGTTAAAAAGTGCCACTTTGACGTGATGAGTATCGAAGTGCACAAAATTCTTTAGCATATAAGAGATTATAATTGTGTGGGAGAGTATGAAACCTAGTCTTCTTCCAGCAGAGGTGCTGGTGTTTCCAAACTGCGGACCCAGAGGCTCTGAGCCCAGTGCATCATCACTGCCCCACCTGTGGAGTATTCGGGACGTTTTTTTTAAAAAACTGATTCAGAGCAAAGAGCAGAACTACTTCTGTGAGTTCCTAAGACTAATTCTTTTCTAGTGTCGAAAGCCTCACCATTCTCAGTGCAGCTGGAGGGTTGGAACAGCTGACATTGCCTTTAACTTTCCCCCACCCCACCCAGGGTCCTACAGGTAACAATCCCATAACAATTATGTTCAGAGCACAGTTCTTCAGGGCAGGAGTGCCTCTTTTCAGCTGTGCCAGGGAGCACACATCTCTCTACTACTCAGCCTCTCAGCTACACAGTTCCTTGGCCAGAACCCTGCTCTGGAAATGTCTCAAAAGTTTGTCAGCAGTATCAGGAAGTGCCCAAAGGAGACACACTGCGCCATCAATCTCATCTGGGGGTTGCATAGCACTTGCTCCGGGAGTCGGCAAGCCTGGTTCCTCTAAGTTACCTGGAGGCAGCCCACTCCTCAAGGGAGCCTCCTACCCAAAGGCACCCAACATTATTTGCTCCACGGCTCAGGAATCTCACCGCTCGTTCTTGTGCGCTTGGTGCTACTGTCTCTGCTGCTGCTGCTCCTCCACCCCTTCTCTCCCGATCCTAGCCCTTTATCTCCAGACCAAGAAGACCTAGCACACAGAGATCCCAGCATCTGAACGATGAGCTCTACTCCAGTCTCTTCTTACTTGATAATAGTGAGATCCACCCCACCTCCCACTTCCTTTTTCAGATATGGCTCATTTAGGCCAACAGAGTGGGCAGGCCTGTCATCTGAGCCCCTTACACTCTATGTGCATGGCCCCACACAGTCGTTTGATGGGAGTTACAAAAACCATGGCTAGAAGAGCCATCCCAAATAATTCACTGCTCCACACTCACAAAACCTCAATTTCCTCGCCAGCCACTTGAAACTAATAATAATAACAACACACTCTCACAGAGTGCTGTGAAGATTAAATGAGAAGAGACCGTCATGCATAGAAGGCATATAGCACAGCCTTTGTTACCTACTAAGTATCCCACTGAACTGTACCATTCCTGGGACGCTGGGGATCATTCAGTCAATAGACTACTAATAGTGATGAGACCTGGCCTAAGAAATAAGGATAGCAGCAAACCCAACTGATGGCCAAAAGCACTTGACTGATTGGGGCCTTACTATCAGCCCCCAGAAATCTCCCAGATTGGACAACCATCGTGCAGCATGCACCACACACCCAACTATTCCCTGAGCTTTGAAGAAAGACTCAGCATTTAACCACGCTGTAGTAGAAAGAGTGTCCACACATAGCGTCAGTCTCATCAGACATAACCCATGATGAACCTTGGCCAGTTCCTGATGAACCCTGGTAATGCCATTTTCCCAGGAACACTGTCTGACTGAGGACATGTTCCCTGGAGTCCAGATCCCCAAGATTCCATTAAAATGGAATCTTATTTGTAGAATCAACATATGTCAACATGATATTTCACTAAGAAAACTCATAAAGAGGATTGCTGGCTGCAATATGACACTCACTCTATAATACCGTCAGTCTAATTGTTTCCAGAAGCAAACAATTAAGCAGTTTATGAGAAAAACTCAATCTGTAATTGTGGGGACCCTGCACAGCTGCTTTCTAACGAAGGCAGTTGGAGACTAGCTGTTACAGATATTAAAGTACAGTGGATATTTAGCAATATGGTGCCTAAAAGCATCATAGCAGACCTATCGGGAAAATAAACAACATTCAAGTGTATTGTTAGAAGACAAATACTCAATACCTCATTTAATGTATGGTCTGCAGTTAGTGGTTAATCTAAGACAATGAAGAGAGCGCTATGTCTCATGTAGCTCTTGAGGAAATGCAGACTTGATTGTGGGAATGATTGAGGATTTTTACAGAGCACAATTCCCAAGCCAGCAATGCCCTTTGTTGCTTTTTTCCCCCTACTCTTTTAAATTTGCCTATAATCCATTCAGACACATCCTTTTATCACGTTGATTTCCACTACTCATTATGACCAATGTGATTAATTACCAAACTTTCCCTCATTCTTGCACAACTCTAAGATCTCATTTTTCATGCGCAAAATGGCTGTAGAATCCAAGTACACAAATCCGCACCCCTGCCACATCTCTATTTTATGTCTCTTGGTTATTAATAGCTTAACTTGGCCCATTCAGCTGGCCATTTGCAGCTGTAAAACACACCCAGGGCTTGCTGAGCAACGTTGGAGAGGAGCCCAACACCTTGATTTGATAATTAGTTGGTATAATTAGTGACTGTGACCTCTAGAGTCTTTCAGGAAACTCCTCTTTCTAAGACGTATTTATCCATCGGGAACTAAGAAGGCCCTCCAGAGTCCAATCCCTACCAATAGCCCTGAAGGCTGATCTGAATCACAGAGTGGTTGGGAAGTATGCAGGCAGTCCCAGATTTAATCTTGGGATAAAAAGGGGAAAAAAAGAAAAGAAAATGGAAGCAGTAGAGCAGATTAAAATTTTGCTAGTCACAGAAGCACAGTAGGAAAGTCATTTTTTACACAATCTAACACAAAATGACTGAGGGACTTCCTTTCATCCATCTTCAGCTGGAATTGCTACCAATGGACAGCAGCTGTACCAGCCTTTTCTCGCTGTATCTTCCAGCAAACACGCTAATCCTCTTTCCCCACAAATACTACCACTGCATGTGAGCCAAATAGCACTGGAAATCATGAAAGGCAATTAGATTTAAATCTAATTCTGCTTACTCACCATCAGTCCGCCCCGTCCACCCGCCCCCCCCCCGCCCACCCCCACCACGAACATGCTCTTCAGTGGAGTAACAAACATAATTCCTGTTGAGCACAGAGAATCAAGAACGGAATGCAGGTCTGTAGCACTATGCAGCCACTTGATGACATTTCAAACTCCTGAAAGGAGGACTCTAAACACAGATTACCAACAAAAGCCCTGAGTGCTTTGCAATTATTTATGTGTCATTCCCACATAATCAATGTCACTTTGGCATTCACAATGCTCAATTCGTTGCTTTGTGCAATGTTTTCTGACATTCTGTGAGTCAAATTGCAAGGCTTCTCTGCTCCATCTCTGCCACCTACTGCATTTACCAGCGATGGCCACAGTGAAAGATCATTTGGGCCATTCAAGTGAATCGAGCAATACTAAATGGGCACACATTCAGAGCCGCATGAGTGTACCCTTACACAAGTCACCCCCATCGGCACGTACTTTCAAAGGGCCCCCCACCCCTTGGAAATGGAAGCAAAGGGAGCTGTCATGCTCAGCTCTGGCTGCAAGGCTGTGGGTCTCAGCATGAGCAGAGACTGAAGTTGTACATTCTTAAGCATCCCCCATCAATTCTTTATGTTTCCATGAGCACATCAAGGGACAGCTTCTGGACTCCTTTTCGGCAGCAGCCCCACCACACAACAGGGGTTTCTTGATAATTAGCAGTTCTTCCCTCCCACATGCCCTGCCCTCAAATTTTCAAAGATAACAACAACAATCCCAATGAAATTAATGAAAAAGATTCATTCTAATGCTGTGAAAGGAACAGTTTTATTACTAAGAACAGAAAGAAAACTAATTGAATCCACAAAAAAGAAGAAAAACTGGAAGGCTGAAAGAGGCAAGGGAGAAAAGAGAGTGAAATAATATGATGAGATGATAAAGATAAGAGAGACTGACACAAAGATAACAAGATGACGGAGATAAGAGAGGTTTGCACATGGGCAAGAAAGGGAGAAGCTAAATATTCATAAGAGAGAAACTGCAATAAGACTGAATCCAAGAAGACGAACCTGTCACGAGGTGAGCTCACGAGTCCTGGGCAAACTCCACAAGTAGTTCATACTCAGTCTTCATCAAGAGCGACACCAAAAGTTATCAGTGTAGCTGACACATAGGTTACACAGTCTCACTAGTATATAGCACTTGACGGCAATTTCTGTGACACTTCTTCCAGGGAGAAATCCAGTCTATGCTTTCTATACTTGAGTCTGGGTGGTTTTGTGAAATAGATCAGCAGAGGCTATTTCACTAGGTTACTCACTCTTGCAGCCCTGAGTTGCAGTTTAAGAAGTGTGACTCCCCTGAGTTCTAATTCACCTGGGGAGGTCAGGTGTGGGCATTTTAGTCAACAGAACCAGTTGAATCCACATTTGAGTCATATCAGGCCAGGCAGGCCCAAGACACGTGGTGGAAGAAGCCTCTCAAGGAGGATTTTAGCACCCAATCATTTGAAGCAGGGGTGCTCAATACATGGATCGCAATCTACTAGTCCATCGCAAATGTGGTGTGAGTAGATCACATGGCATCAAAAAAAATAAACGTAAGCCTATCATCAATCCTGTTACTTAATCAATATACAGCATAGCCAATCAGATGCAACCTTAGGTGTCAAAAGCATGCAGCAAACAATTGCATTAAGTGCAGCAAAACTGATAAGCTAAGTTATCACCAATTTTTAGACCTTGTTTGTTTTTTTTCTCTTAAACATAAGAAAGGGTTATCAAATGAATGGGGGAGTTGGACCAAGTAAGAAGACAAAAAATACGTATCACTGTCATACTGACCGGGATTTTTGACACTACAAGCCGACATTCAGCTGAAGTCCAGGATATAGGAACAGTTCTGGAACTTACCGGCAGAAAGTACATAAACATGAGAGAATGTACTACCTCCTTAACTGCATTATTCAACTCTACTTATTTATTGGTGTCACCCCTTTCTCACATAAAAATCATGATTGGTGATCCTTTGGAAGTGTGCTTGAAGCTGGCTCTGAGCAGCTACTCTCCAGACAATGCATCCCTGGCTCATTCCATTCAGTGCAAGTCATCAGAGCTAACTCAGGTAATGACAAAAAAATGTACATAGTTAATTGTGTTGTGCTGTGCAACATGAACTCATACGTTTATGCCAGGAACATAAACATACATTGTACATATGAAGAATTCTCAATGCTCGTATGAATACATATAATAAAAAACAAATAGAATACATGTATGTCTCGCATTTTGTAGTTGGTAGATCATTTTGACTTGATCATTTTATAAGTAGTTCTTATGCTGAAAAAGTGATTTGGAGTCTTTCATCTGTAGACCAATAGGTAATATCATGGTAAAGAGAAGAAACGAGTGACGTTGTTAAGGATTCCATCATGCTTCAAGCATACTTTCAGATGATCACCAATCATGACATTGCTAAGGATTTCATCGTGCTTGGCTCCACAATGAATGCTTAGGAAAGCAGCAGTCAAGTGATCAAAGGACGCAACGCATGGAGTCAAGCAGCTGCATAAGACCTCTGGAAAGTGATGACAGGCCAGGATGCTACTTTGAGGAATAAAGTATGACTGACCCAAGCCATGGTATTTTCAATCACCTCCTCTGCATATGACAGTTAGACAGACTCTGGAAAACCACAGTCATCAATGCATCTGAATTGTGGTGCTGGAGTAGAAAATTGAAAGTACCAAGGACTGGTAAAAGAACAGGCAAATCTCTTGGAAAACGTACAGCCTGAATGTTCCTTGGAGACAAGGATAGTGAGACTTTGTCCCATGTACTTTAGACATGTTATCAAAAGAGACAAGGAAGAAGAGAAGGCTATCCTGCTTGCAAAAATGGAGGGGCGGCAAGAAAGAGGAAGGCCCTCAACAGATTGGCAATCACTGCAACAACGAACGAAACAAACGGGAAGATGGCACAGGACTTGGAAGTGTGTTCTTCTGTCCTACATGGGGGGGCCTCTCGTGACACCTAAAAACCACATCTGTGGGGCAGCAACAAACTAATCTTGCTGTAGGCTGTTTCTGTGCCTTTCCCTCTTCTACATAATCAAGAAGTATGATATTGTCAGGTTTTTTAAACAGTTTTGTGGGCACATAATCCATATATCCCACAATTCAATAGTTCAATCACATCAAGACAAGCTGGACAATCAATTTTATGCCACTAAGATTACCAAAAGAAACACCACAGGTTGCCGTTCAGTATACTTTGATTCCTGGAAACCCCAAGGGTACCAGCATGGAATTGTTCTCTAGGGTGTTCTTGGCTGTGAGCTCTAACACATTGCGGATGGATCCCAAGTTGACCCAGTTTCTAATGTGTTAAGTTGCAGATGGGTTTTGGATCTCTACTACTTCCTCACCACTTCACAGTGATTTGGTTGCTTGATTTTTAACTTCTTGATTTTAAAATATGCGGTCTTTAATGTGTTGAGATAAGCAGGTCTTCTGTAGGCATTTCTTCCTTGATATGAGGGTTTGAATTGCAGCCTTAGGTGAGTGGTCAAGTGCAAACCATTTGCACTGCCTAGAGACTTTCTCTATTTCTTCAGGAAAAATATATGTCTACATTATTCATCTTAGTTTTGGTATCTGGAAAATGAAAATAAATGTAATCTACTCTTATTTCCCAGAATTTTGTTGAAGAGTTACCAAAATAAAATAATAGATATAACAATAAACAGCAACAACTATAGTGTATTTAGAGCATTCTATAGTGCAGGGCTTAGTTGATGAAAGATAGATAGATAATTACATTATTTAATTCTCCTAACAATCCCATGAGGTATAGAACTGTTTTATCCCTATTACAAATGGAAACTGGTGCAGAGTGAGATTGAGTGACTAACCTAAAGTCATACAGTCAATTGGAATTGAACACAGTCTTATTTGAATTTCTTAACTATTTTGAATAGCTGCCTAAAGATGGTTAAACATGAAAGACACTGTCTCACACACATTTCCATTTAAGAAATGCTTCCTTGTTATTTTTCTTGTTGTTGCTATAGTTATGTACGAATACAATGTTTAAGAGACAAAGACGGGGGAAATACCAAAAGGTACTTTCCTACCTCTCCTGTTTTAGCATCTACGGGTGAATTTTGGAATGGTTTGTCCACTCTTCATAATCCCCCATCTATCAGGAAACAGGAAAAACATTCATATTTGTACACTTTAAATGCCAAAATATTTCAATTTCATGCTGTACTGAATATTAGAAATGCCTTTTGTCCCATTTTTATTCTAAAGTGGTATAAAAACTAATATTTCCTAATGGAGTGCACATTTATTCATTCCTACAACCTAATGACAATTTATGAGAAGTCAAGAAATCGTCAGTAAGATAAGCTTAACGCTTTGGTTCTAAAAGTTCAATCAGTTAACCTAGGACAGCAATCACTTCTCCTGAATGAATAATGATGTGGAATAATATTTGGATGGAGGTAAACTCTTTTTTGCATAGAAAATTGCATTATCATGTGCAGTATCTCAGCTGGATATATAAGTTTACCAATAAGGATATTGCTTCATGCATTTTTATCCTGGAGCTTTTGACTCTGATTTCCAGAAGATTCGCATGGAGGAAGGAATCCTTAATGTTTGTATAATGTGTGATGTTTTCTGAGCAACAGTAGCTGCCACCACACTGTCCCAGGGGTTCTTCCTTCCACTTAGCAAGGGTGGATTTCTAGTAACACACAGTGACTCCAAGTTCTTTAAAGCAATGCACTGAAAATAACCATCTTGTCAACTTTAGCTAATGTGGCACAGTATGGGCTCATTTTAAAGGGGAGGGAGTGTCATGTAATCATTAAAAAAGAAATGCTTATGCCATTTGTAAGCATGCCCAGCCAAGCAGAGACCAGAAGCCCCAACACTGGAGAGAGCTCAGTGCATCTCTCCCACAGACTCCAAAATGGACCTCCTACTGACCAGGTCACAGACAGTCATTAGGGAAGTATAATTATAAGTACAATGAATGATAATGTTGGTCTTTCCCCACCCCCCTGGAGTTTCTACACTCTTATTGGTGTAAAAGGGAGACTGAACCTCTGAATTCCACCAACTTCTTACACAAGTTCTATTGATTGCAGGACTCTTTCAGATGCATGCACACCTCCTCCCTCGATGAAACATAAAGTTCAAAGCACCCTTTCAGACTTGGGAGGAGGTGAGCTCATGAAAGCCCTCTCTTTCACCATCCCCAGTATAGATAAGTTGGTCGGAACAAGATTCCAAGGGTGAATTGCTTGCAGTCACTTGTACTGCGATTCTTCACTGAGGAGACTAGCCATCTTTGGAAGTTTTAAGGCATTTGGTGCTTACTGGAAAGTCAGAGTGGCCCTAGCCCTGGCCCTCAATTCTCTCTGCACCCCAGTCCCCTCGCTTCTAAAGGTAAACAGTAATGACAGCAGCATGACAAAAATGATCATGATGGTTGCATGAAGAAATGCAGGGGTCAGATGAAATAGCTGCTACTTTATAGTTCTGGGATGTTAGACGCCCCTGAGACTGCTACCAGCATCATGGGGCTGTGAGTCTGTCTCAGCCTGACACACATGAAACAAACCAAATATCTGGACCAAAATACAGTACCTCGTGAGAGCTCCAGTTTGCAAAGGGAACAACCAATAGTCCTGATAATTAGCCTTCCCGAAATGCCTGGGTGGGACCCCATGCAGCAGATTATCATAACCCCAGCCTCAAGGCTAAAAGGGTATACAAAGGTGAACAACCCACAGTATCAAAGGGTGATGCAGGACATCTTTCCATGCTAGCCATCGCGTTTCTCTTGTGTATGGCTGGCTAATGGTGATGATGAATATCACTTGTTGATTCACAGCTAGATTCTGAGAGCTTGCAAATCTTCTGTCCTCTCCAAACACATCCTGTCCATCCAGGTTCCCAGCACTTTCCACACACTGATTCCCTAGGAGGCTCTTTAAGGCACTCCTTGCCTCGTAGATTCTTCAAGGCCTAGATGGCAGCTGCTGTCAATCAGTGGTTCTCAACCTTCTTCCTGCCACAACCCTTTCATTCAGTTCCTCATGTTGTGGTGATCCCCCCCTCCCCAACCATAAAATGATATTCATTGCTACTTCATCATTTAATTCATTGCTACTTCATCATTGTAATTTTGCTACTGTTATGCATCGAGCGACCCCTGTGAAATGATCAATCGACTCCCAATGGGGTCGCGACCTACAGGTTGGGAACCATTGCTGTAAATCATTTTCTCATTCGTACTTCCTTGCCATGATGGCACTGGCGACCTATAACATTTGCCTAACATCGGTAACACTTATCACACTAACTTATGTTCAAGGAAGTCACTTGAAAATATCTTTCAAGTATTGTCATTTAAACAGGTCCAGGTAGAAAGAATCTATGGGTGAGCAAAACATAAGCTTTGAACTTAACAAGCTCATAGGCTCATGGAGCCGGCTGAGAGGAAGTCTAAAATCAATAAATAAGTCCACAGACTTATTTGGTAGTATATGGAAGAGACACCTCATAAGCAATGCAAGGACAGGAGAAGGCTCGTCAGAGAAAGTGTCATCTATAGGAAGAGCTGAAGGATGGCTCTTTTAACCAAGTATAAGGGAAGGGAAGAGGCAGTGTGTAGTGAAACTCGTGTTTGAATTTTTATCAAGCATAACATTTGACAAACTACTCCACGATACTAGAGAGGCCAGAAGAAGAAGTTCATGTCAGACAAAATAACAGTTGAGGTAAGTCAGAGCCTATTTTTATCCAACACTTGCAGATGGATGGATCTCAAATTTTAATGATATACAAAAGATGACATACTTTATGATTCTTTGGATAGGAAATTCTTGAAAGAATCAGTATCTTGATACAAAGTGGATTGGCAGTGGTCAAGGTGGGACCGAGGGACTGCAAAGAATTCAAGGGGACACTTCTAGTGATGGAAAAGTTTTCTGCCAAGATTATGGTGATAGTTACAAGACTCCACAGCTGTCAAAACACACCAGATTTATCACTTAAAATTTGTGAATGCTATTCTATGTGAGTCATACTTCAATAAAATTGATTTAAAAGGGAGTGATAAAATATTTAATGTGTATAAAATATATAGGGCATGAAACCATAGCCTACATTTTTAATAGGCATCTCTGACAAAGCTGATAATAATGGTTGGAAAACAACCATTTCAGGAATGCTTATGAATTGATCACTGTCTCATAGTCATACCCAGAAGGTCTCTAATGTTATGACACATAAACAAATCCTTGGTCTTCTTCTTCAAATGTTATCATTAACATACACACTGCTGATACTATCGATTGGCAACTCATCGTTTATTTTTTTCCCTTCACTGAGATGTAGGAGCCCTGCTGGAGTACTGGTTATGCATTAGGCTGCTAACTGAAAGGTCAGCATTGAAACTACCAGCTGCAGGGAGGGAGAAAGACAGGGCTGTCTACTCCCACAGAGTTACACCCTTAGAAACTCACAAGGCCTATCCAGTCCCATAGACTCCCCATGAGTTCTATTGCATCTAGACGCCTTATTTAGTTGGCATCAACTAAATAGCACTGAGGTTTGGGGGAGGGGGATTGGGGTGAGGGTATCCTTGAGATGTACCCTCAATTAACATGACCCCTCTAGCCATCATTCCTTAAGAAACATATTATAGTTCTCAACTCTATGCCTGTGGCGCTGATCCTATCTTAGGGGATGTTCTCTGAGCTCAGGTGGTATAGAGGGTTACTCGCTGGGCTGCTAACCACAGAGTCAGCAGTTTGGAACCACCAGTCACTCTGTGGGAGAAAGACAGGCATTCCACGCCCATAAAGATTGACAATGTAGGAAGCCCACAGGGGCCGCTCTCTTCTGTCCTACAGAGTCCTGATCAGCCAGAACAGAATTGACACCAGTGAATTTGGTGTGTTTGGGTTTTTCACTTGGTTACAAGGTTAAGGTGCAGCTAAACCCTGAACTTAGTAGAAGCTGTGACTCCAGTCACACTTTGTTTCCTTGGAAGCATCTTTAAGACCACTTTAGTAGAGAATTTGACATCTCTTTTCTTTTCCTCGGGGACAATGGTCCACTAGGGAAAAACACCACACACACTTCCATCAAAATCATTCTTCATGGTGAAAGAGCCATCAGAAACAGAGCATGACTTCAGGACCATTGAAAAAAAGACACTTGTGATCTCTTTTCAAGGTGGCTGAGACCAGAAGCACCATTGTGCCACCACCATTGTGGCATTGTGGCTAAGTAACAGTTACTGAGGCTCTGAGGTGTCTTTGCCTCATAGGACCCAAGACGATGGGACTGTGAAACAGAGAGATAAGCAGGCTGGCTTCTTGCCCCACAGAGACAAAAGCCAATTGTGTGCCTGAGAGGCTGAGTACCCCTGACAGTTTTCACTGCTGGCTGAGGAGAGGTGTGGTTATGGATCAATACATGTCTCTTTATTGTTTACTGATCCTCACTTGTGGTAACCTATTAGCTTTGATAATAAGCCCTCTTAATTGTGAGGATTGTCGGTGAGTTCTGTGTGGCCATTGTAACAAATGATCAAAGCCAGCACAGAAGTAGAGGGCCATGGGAGGAAAAGTCGATGTCAAAATAGGGTAAAGGAAGATGCAGGGTGAGGTCATGTCTCATCCCCTCCCGGGTGGTAATTGGGAAACCAAGAGAGAGCATATATGATCAGGCATTCATATCATTTCCTGAAATAATCTTTAGTGATAAGACTCACGCCCATCAAGTTGATTCACACTCACAATGACCCTGCTGTAGGTTTCCAAGACTGTTTACGGGAGTAGAAATCCCTGCTTGTCTCCCTTGGAATGGCTCGTGGTTTCAGATTGCTGACCATGTGGCCCCGGGGTCAATGTGTAAGTACTCCACTACCAGGACCCCTCATCTTTACCAAAAGAACCTTTTTTTTTTAATCTAGAATATCACTCACCAATCAAAAGACTATTTTTCAACCTCCCTTACAGATCAGTAAAGCTCTGTGATTAAATCATGGTGAATAAGAAGTGTTTTACAAGACCTGCAGGAATCTTCATTGAATATGTCTTTCTTTCGTATATATTATTCCTACTTAAACTATGAATACAATGACTAGAAACTCAGTAGCCATCTTATACCCTAAAGCAGAGGCACCAATTTAAAAGGCCTTGGTTTCTGATGACCACAGAAAAACTATACTTGTACTGAGTTGCCTAACTATGGGCTTCTTTTATATTAAAAGGAAAAATAAATTGTCTTATTAAAGTTTGTTATTGAAGAGCCTTATGGCATCCACACCCGAACGTAAACCCAACCTACAATTTAATTCATGAATTTTACACTTCACACAAAGCTAATTTGGTTATCTAATGAACTGGGGGGCAGAATTAGATTTTAACCAACTTTCTATGTACACTATCAATACAACTACAAAAGATTAGCAGCAGTGAAAGAGTTATCTCTCTCCATGGGCTTAGCTGACGACACCTAATATTAGTCAATCCTGTGACGTGACTTATTAACAAAACTTCAATCAATGTCAATTGCCATTGAATTGATTCTGGATACTAGCGACCTCCTAAAACAAAGTAGGACCACCCGATCGTCATATTTATGGAAGCTGGCTGGCACATTTTTTTCCCACACAGCAGCAGGGATTTGAACCACCGGTCTCTTGGCTCGCAGCCAAGAGCCTAACCACTCTGCCAAAAGGATCCTTGGCTATAGCAATAGAAGTAAAATATCAAGAACAGAGAGATGACATGCCTCACATGCTTTCTAGAAACTAGCTGCAATATTGAAGCTTCATTTCTGGACACTTATTTTGAAGGGGTATGCTACCAAAATTGAAGTGAGCTGGAATGGGGAAAAGAGAGGAGCGAAGAACGCACAAAATGTGAAGGGGAGAACTTAGACTATTTAACCTGGAGAACGGATCTCACCAATAGACTATTCCAGCTGATGTGAAGCATCTGACCTGCTGTGTTCCTAAACAACATACCGCATAGCTACAGAGGGGCACGTGGAACCAAGGAGGAGTCAGAGTCAGTACAAAGAAGACCCATTCAAAGCAGTAATGAGTTACCTGACAGGATCCTGGTTTCTTCACCATGCTGATGTTCTGACTGATTTGTGCCTCACCTTTCCTACAAAATAATTTTCAAAAACCTTTATTTTTAATTAACCTAACTGCTTTAAGTGTTCATGCACTCGGACTGTTCTGAGTGCTTTATAAGTCTAATTCATTCAGGTCACACAATGGTGACTGAAATAGATACTCGTCATATCCCTATTTTTATGCATGAGCAAACTGAAAAATAAAAGCCAAAGAATGTATCCAACATCAAAAGACAAGAAGGAAGCAAAGTTTAGCTTCTGAGACAAATACTCTCATGCACAGAGTCAAAGCTCTTCGTTCTTAAGATGCTATTTTATTTCTTCAATGAAATATGCAAAAATTTCCCAAGTTAGCCATGTGTCTCAGGTTCCAAACTAAAAGCCAAACTCACTGCCATCAAATCAGTTAAGGTGGTCATCAGTTCTGAGAGGTCGCTCCAATATCTTTAATGATGTAAGGCGCTGGGAAACTCTGAGGGCCTCTGGCTTTAAGAAACAGTTGATATGCTGAGTTTGGGATATGTATAGTTTATATGACTGTAACAGAACCAGAAGTAGTTCGTGAAGAACACTGGCCATTAGAAACTTCTATTTGGCAGGAACCCCCATGGTGCAGTAGTTATGCATTGGGCGGCGAACCAAAAGGTCAGTAGTTCAAAACCACCAGTTGCTCAGAGGGAGAAAGATGAACACTTCCTCTGAAGAATTCCCAGCCTAGCCCACGGGGGCAGCAATCCTCTCGTAAGGCTGCTATGAGTTAGAAGTGATTCAATGGTGCCAACTTGTTTTTTTTTGTTTTTTTTTTGCTTTATTTGTCCAAACAGTCAAGTCTGGAGATAAAAATTTGAAGTCAACCCTTAGAAGTGGAGCAGAGCTTAAATTCTGAACACCTCATTTGCAGAAGACTGTGAATAACTATGAAATCCCAAGATCCATCTGCAAAGTTCCAATGAATTTTAAACCTCCGTTGAATTGCTTCTGATTATTAATTAAGGATTTGAGCAGGTTTGCCCATGGGCAGATTGAATTGGAAGATTACCTCTCCTTCCTCCAGCCAGCCCAGGAGGAATAGCAACCCTTAGAAGTGTCTCTCAGTGGGAATCACCTGGTCAGAAGGCCCTGGACCAATATTTTAAGTTCTTATGTAGCATTAGGCCTTCCATAACATGCATGTCCCAAACATGTTTCCATTTCTACTTCTATAGTCCCATCTATAACTGTGATGTATAAGCCAGTCATGATTTTATGACCATTTCCCTTCATCTCCATGCCCTATTTAAGTGGCTATGTGACTATGAACCCTTAGACATCATTATGACCACTTCCAAAGGGTCTTGCTCATGCAGCTGATATGTATTTGACTCTGTCTTGTCCTGGTCCTGTTTAAAATTTAATAAATGCTCTCCTTCAATTGTGTTTGAGATTTGGGTTCTCTTTATCCCCTAAAACAGGAGTATTATAATAAAGATCATGGAGCATTCACCTATAAAAAGCAAAAGTTAGAGAATGAGAACCATAGGTATTCAGGCTCAAACCATGCACTGATAAAGAGAGCTGAAAGGAAAGCAAGGGGCAGCTAAGCATGGAAATAGCATAATAGCTGCTGTAGTACTAGAAAAATTTTAAAGACATTGTGTCAATATGCCCAAGAGAATGCTACTGATAGTGACTTCCCAGTCTCCACTCCTCCATTCTTCTTCCCAAAACATGTCTGTTTTTCTCTGAGAAATACCTCTCTCTGACTATTGGGTTTTTTCTGATGCAATTGTTCCACTCTCCTGAATCTACCATTGTGCATGTTCTAGATAGGCTGCTAAGTATGGCCTACTGGTCTGCACTGAGGTGGTCAAGTGGTTATGAGTTGGGCTGTAGTCTGTATGGTTGGTGGTTCAAAACCACCGGCAGTTCACTGGGAGGAAAAACTGAACTTTCAACCCCTGTAAGAGTTTCCCCTTGTGCACCATGCTTGGTCAGGATATACTTGTGACCCAGATGGTCTCATTGAGGATTAACATTGAGACTTTTTGTCAGAATTTGTAGGAAAGGGATTTTCTCTTTACTCTCAGAGAATGAAGCTTTCCTTTACCTCTGTGACTGAGATGAATTTATGGAACTACTGAATGAATGCCCTGTTTGCCACTATGTAGGGAGATCGTCTCTATAAAGAAAGTCGCATGAAAAAAAGACAAGCCCATAAAGAAGGGAAGGCATCAGCTCCACACTCAAACCCAGCTGATTGTTTATAGAGGATGGAATTTCAAAAAGTTCATGAGAAAAATCTTGAATGCAACAATCCTTTCATTTCATTTTCCACAAACCTTCTGGCATCAAATCTTCCCATCTCCCCACACCCCGTACACCACCAAAACACAAACCTCACTCCACTAGAACCTATTTTGACTCAAAGCGATTCGATAGAACAGAGTAGAACGGCCGCTGTGGGATTCTGAGTCTGTAAATATTTATGGGAGTAGAAAGGTTCATCTTTCTCCCAAAGTGTAGCTAGCAGTTTTGAACGGCAGGCTCTGGGGCTACCAGGCCAACACACAACCCACTATACCACACGAAGGTTCCTTCCTTTGTGCATTGCCCCTGAATTTTTCAATTATGGAAGAAAATTCTCCTTCTCCAGTAGGTTTCCACTGCTGGCTATTAAGAGTGATGGAGAGTGTATATAACCCATGGTCTATCACAATCATTTCTTTCCATATTCATGCATTTCTTTATACCATACATTCCTTGAAAGCAAGCAGTCTGCATCTATAGGTTTGTCTTGCAACACCTCTCCCATGATTGTGTCCACAAAATTATGGAAAGGTGATTAACCATGAGTATCCAGGAATAATCCATCTTACTAATACTGTTTCTCTCCCTTGCGGTTGGTTAATAGTATAGGGCCAGCCATATTCATAGCAAGAAAACGAAATCATTGGATAAATTTAAATGAATTAAATAACACAGGCAAAAGGGTTTTATTATTTTCCTGAGCTGTGGAATTTTTTAAACACCTTTTTTTAGCACTTACCATATCAAAGATGATAAATGCCCACCCTTTGTTCTTGAAACTTACTAAATTTAAAGCTCAAACAAGCTGATCGAAAGGAAGTAACTCAAAGTATCTTGTTATGTATTTTGTTATATATCAGGGCCAGTCCCTCCCCCATCCCCTTTTCTATCTTTTTGATTGAATACACCCTTTAAAGACACACAGGTCTGGTACTTTAAATTAAATATTGGCAAGGTAAATTCTTTCCTGTCTATAAAAACAAAATAGAAAACTCTTAAGGGGACATCATTTAAAATTAATTTTTAAAGAACTGGTGATCCATTGCTGAGGTTCAGATGCAAGACGAAACAAACAAATGAACAAAAAGCCAGTGTACAAGTTTGCAACATTTGCTAAAGTCTTGCATTGGAATAAAAGAAGACAAATGATTTAAAAATATAAATCTGAAAATTCTGTGCAAAAGTACGGCAAATTTGGTGTGGTCTATTCAGAAATGTAGTAATGTCAGATTCTGGACAGAGGCTTAAAATCTATGGCATGCTCAGTAATTAAAAAATTTTTTTCAACTACATTAACTCATAATTTTCATAGATCTTAACAAGCAAAAGTAATTAAGAGGGGAAATTTTCACCTATTACAACAATTAAATAGTTTCATTGTACAGGGGAGGGAAGTAATAAACTCTTAATTCTGTCATTGTATAAGCTTGAGCACAACATTCCATCTCTTCAAGCCACAGTTTCCTCACCTGTCTACACAAGGAGGTAAGTGGGCCTGCGGAATATAAGAAGCCACAACCAGGATACAAGTATCTGTGTCTAACTACTTGTCTCCCCTGGACTAGGTTACTCCTCCTCTATAAAACAGTCACTTGATGACTAAGATCTTTGAAATGCAGCCTACCTGAGAGATTTGACTTCTTTGGGCAGACAAGTATTTATATTAAAGGAGTTTGTTGAAATGTATCTTTGACCTACAAGGACACTTGACACAGGCTAAATAGCCTTGCCCTGTGTTTCCTAATCTCTTTGGGGAAGCTTTTACAACATATCGTTACTTTCATAATTTAAATCACAGGGAGATGCCAATGGTCAGTAACATTTCCCATCTTGTAATCAAAAGGCGGGGTGTGAACCCAAACTTGGAAATGTCAAAGCAACTTTAAGTGAAAAAGACATCTTTCAATAACCAATAACCTCTCTGTGTGCTGTCATCACAAATGGAAAGAGAAGTCCAAGGACCATTGCTCAATGAAAGCACTTTCCAACAGCCTCTCAATTTAGGGTAGCACCTGTCAAGTTCACATGGACCCTGGTGAACAATGTCACTGTTCCTTGGGAAACAGGAGCATGGGTGGCAGGCAGTCAGGACAACAGCCAACTAACTCTTTGATAGCTTTTTGAGTCTTTGGGTTTGTTTTTACGCCTGCCATTTACTAAAGATGAGACAGGGGAACTAGTCAACGATAAATTATTAACTTATTTAATTGGAAGTTTTAGGTGATGAGCAAACAATTCTAAGTCTTCATTGATTCATTTAGCCGGGAAATAGTTATTAAGTGCATAGCACTTGGTTGGGACTGGAGAAGACAGCCATACACAAAATATGCCAGCTCCATGCCTTTATCACCTATGAACTAACAGAAGAATGTCTTTTTAAGACAATAAACAGCAAGCAAATAAGCAAGATAATTTCAGGCAGTAACAAGTGCTGTGATGGTAATAGACTCTTTGGCATAACAGAGTGACTTGGGCTGGAGGGAGGAAGGAAGCAATCTATGAAGGCAAGTTGAGCACTGATCAACCCTTAAGGACTTCATTTGCTTTGTAATTGAGTGGTAAGAGAACCAGGCAAAGAGCCATCTTAGTACAGGTTCTTTGTAAAGGTGTACTAATGGTATTTGAAGGGGGATTACTTTCTTTGGGTGTTCTGGTATTGTAGACTGAAGAGGGGTCTGAGTGGCACAAGGGCTAAGTGCTTGGCCATAAACTGAATGGTGGGTAATTCGAACCCACCAGGGACTCCACAAGAGAAAACAACTGACCACATGCTCCTGGAAAAAAATGGCAGCTTAGGAAACACTATGGGGTGCTTCTCCTCTGTCCAAGGGGGTTACTGCCACTGCAAGTCAAATGCAATTCCACAGCACACCACCACCACACATGCTCTTGTTAGGTGTCATCAGGTTGCTTCTGACTCATAGAGCTGCTTTGTCCAACACAGCAGAACAATGCCCCGTCCTGCATCATCCTCACAATTCTTGCTATGTTAGATGCCAGCTTTGCAGCCATGTGTTACTTGGTCTTGACCAGGGTCTTCCTCATTGTCACAGCTCTCTACTTTTCCAAGCATGATGTCCTTTTGTAGGAACAGATCTTTCCTGATCACATGCCCAACGTAAGAGAGATGAAACCTTGCCATCCTTACTTCTAAAAATCATTCTGAGTGTATTGACCGGTATGGTCCCCTCCAAACATATATTGGAATCCTAATCATTATAAATATTAATGAAACTCTACAGCAACTGGTAAATAGGTGGACCACATTGGTTACTGTGACCCAAACTTTGAATGCTACTTCTACAAGAGTGCAAGACACATTTGTGGCCAAACTCATCAGTGTAGAGATATTGAAAATATGCTCTTCACAATGCTTTAAGGCAGCAGTTCTCAACCTGTCAGCTGTGACCCCTGAAGGGGGAAACGCAAGCAAGCGTTTCACAGAGGTAGGCTGATTCATATCAGTAGCAAAATTACCGTAATTAAGTAGCAATATAAATAATTGTATGGTTGGGGTGTCACCACCACATGAGAAACTATTAAAGGGTTGCAGCATTAGGAAGGTTGAGAACAACTGCTATAAGGAATCTATTACAACAGTGAGACCTCTCTAAACCAATGCCTAATGCATACTCCAAAGCATACTCCATTACAGTGTACACTGATAGTTTGGTCAGTCTTCCCATAGATGAGTAGAGGTGACCCCAGGGAAAATGCTCCGAGAAACACAAGAAGCCTCCATAAAGTCAATGAAGCCATTGGTGGGCTACATTGAGCTTCGTCCCAGAATTCCCATCATCAGGTATCTCTTTGACTTCTAGCTCTCTCCCTCTCTCACATGAGAGTGATGTCCTGAATTCACTCATTTGCCTTGACCGAGTCAATCCATTCTGCTCATTAGATTAGCTGGTGACATCCTAAGAAAATGAAAAGAGCCTGAGATTGTTGACGTTTGAGTGATCTGAGTCATCCCCAAACCTACTCATTGTCATTGAGTGGATTCCAATTCATAGCCACCCTGTCGCACAGAGTGGAATCACAGGATTCCCAAGGCTGTAAATCCTGGAAGCTGACTGCCATATCTTTCTTCCATGGAGCTTCTGGTAAGTTTGAACCACTGACCTTTTGATTGGCTATCGAATGTTTTAACCACTGGGTAACCAGGCCTCTTTTGAGTCCTCCATTGCACTGTAAGTTACTTAAAGGGCCCACAGGAAATATATGATTCCTCCATCAGGTAAGTATTGGACTTCTAACTGCCAGGTCAGCAGTTGAAACCTACCACCAGCAGAAGAAGGATGAAGAAGGATCTGCTCTTGTAAAGATCTGCAGTTTCAGTAACCCTACACAGTGTCACTGTGAATCAGAATTGACTTGATGACAGTGTTTGTTAGGAAGCTAGAGGCAGAACTAAGGATTTGCCCTCTACATGTCAAAGCCTCCCTCCCCCATGACAGAAAGTCAGAAGCTGATTAAGGCTGGAGGGCATGCACACATTTAGGTCTTTGAAATAGGACGCCAGTAAACCTGGGTGGGACCCCATCCAGGCCAGGTGGGCTTAATTCAGTCAATGGAATAAACCAGTGCCGTTGAGTACAAGCCAGAAATTTTCTATCTGGCTGTTTCCCACTGGCTCCCACACAGTTCAGGAAGGCTGGGCTGCTCCATGGTCTCTTCTTTTCCAGATGATCTGATCGGGGGTGGGAAGGTGGTGGCGGGGGAGGGGGTAGAGCTCAGGTTTCCCTATGTGGGTGTGAAATACCCTGAGTGTACCTGTGTAAAACCTGAAACTTCTACTCTTCCTAAAAACACACTTGGATCACAAAATAGGCTTGGGTGTGAGTTCTTTCTCATGTGAAGCCAAGGACTGAGGTATATTTCTCTCACAGAGAGACCTAAGAGGGTGGGCTTTGGGTTGATTGTATTTTAGCCCTTAATAGCATGGATAACTCGTGTATCGTGGTAAGTACTGGGTTTTAAGGTAGGAGGTCTATGTTCTAGTCTGATTTCACTCCTTGTTCTTACTGTTATTGTTCTTGAATGCCACCAAGTCAATTTTTGATTCATGATGGCATCATAAGACAGAGAAACACTCAGACAGCTTTCTAGCTTGCAATCCTCACAGGATAGATCACTAGCTATTTCCTCCAGGAAACCACTGTGTGGGGTCAAGTGGCCAATCTTTTGGTTACCTGTCAAATGATTAATCATTGAGCCATGAGAAGTGCAAGCTCACGTGCTCACTGCACCTCGCGAGGCTGTGTCCCTCACAAAAAAGAAAAGCGGTGGACCTTTGAAATCTGCAGTAAAAGCAGGGAGGTGGGCACACCTTACCCAGGCCACCACTGCCTTGTAGCTTTATACACTGTGACAATGGAAAAACTGGAAATTTTCATACAAAAGCTTAGACTTCTCACTTTTCTTACAAAATGGAAGCTCAGGCAACACTGGGTCCACATTCCACATGGCCAGAAAGCTGCCCCTTTGCATGAGGCCTGAGATCGTGCAGTACTGCATAGTATAATCTCTCTTCCTAGGCAGTTGTCTTTTAAGATTGTATGGGCCACACTGCCTACCGCTTAGACAAATATTTATAGCATAAGGCTAAGGGGCCTATGTTTCACAAAACTGTAGAGAGAGTTTATTTCTTTAGGTGGGTGTTCTATACAATTTAATAATATGGTCTAGCCATTTTTGGTGTGTGCTGTCCAGTTGATTCTGACTCACAGGAACCCCCTAGGAAAAGAGAAGAACTATCCCCTTGCATTTTGCAGACTGTAATCTTGATGGGAGAAGATTTCCAGCCTCTCAGCACTTGACCATTGAGTGCCCAAGGATCCTTAACTAATAATGACTCATATAAAAACAACAACAAAAGTGAACAGACAAGCCCAAAGCCATCAAGTCAATTCTGACTCATAGGAGAGAGAACTGTTCTGTAGGGCTTCCAAGATTGGAGATCTCTAAGGAAGTAGAACACCACATCTTTCTCCCATGATAATTTTATAGTGCCTAAGAGCGTGGGGGAGCTCTTAGGGAGCTCTTAGGGGGAACTCTGGGATAAGCATGGGCATTGGGTTGCTAACTGCAAAGTCAGCGATTCAGAATCACCAGCCACTCTGTGAGAGAGAGATAAGGTGGCCAGCACCCTAAGGTAGTATATAAGGTTGTGAGGATGCAGAAGGAAGCAAATGTTCGTGTGTTTAGGGTGCAATTGCCAGACCCCACTTTAAGCATATTAGATAAATCACTCCGTTCAATCCTCATGACAACCCAGTGGCACTGTTGCCTTCGTTCAGTACCTTTTCACAGGGACCTGATGTACAACAAGAGGAAACACCGCCTGGTTGGAGGCCATCCTCTCAGGTGCTCTTATGTTTGAGCCCGTTGTTGCAGCTGCTGTGTCAATCCATCTTCCTCTACTTTACCAAGCATGATGTCCTTTTTCAGAGACTGATATATCATGTGAACATGTCCTATTATGGGCCGCTATGTTTTCTCATCCTCGAAGGAGCATTCTGGCTAGACTTGTTCTGAGGCGGAGTTGTTTATTCTTTTAACAGTCAATAGTATTTTCGGCATTCTTCACCATCAGCAGCAGAATTCAAAGGTGTCGGTTCGTCATTGGTCTTCCATAGTCAAGGTCCAACTCTCACAGGCCTGTGAGGCAATTGGAAATACCGTGGCTTGGGTCAGTGGACGTTAGGTCTTCAAGTAGCATTCCTGCTGTTGCTCAGGCTCAACAAACAGTGACCGCATAGACAATAGCACAAAGCACCTCCCAGTCCTAGGTCATCCTCAAAATGGTTGTTATCTTTGAACCCATTGTTGCAGCTACCGTGTGACACAGAGCGTCTTCCTCTTTTTCATCTCCATCAACCCTCTACTTTACCAAGTATGATATTCTTCCCCAGGAACGGCTTCTTTCAGATAGCACATTCAAAATACATGAGCGGAAGTCTCCCCAAGAAGGGTCCTGGATCAATCTCTTCTAAGACAGAATTGTTTATTCTTTTGGCAGTCTGTGGCATTTTCAATAGTCTTCACCAGCACCACAATTCAAATGTATCGATTCTAAGGAATCCTATTCCTAGGAATAGGAACTATGAAATGTTGCACTTTATAAAAAGAGCAAACTGAGATGCAGAGAGTTTAAGCAATTTGGCTAAGGACACACAGCCAGTTAGCAGCCAGGCTGGGGTATGAACCCTGCAGCCTATATTTAGCTCTCACATACCATTGCAGTGAATTTCTGAGTGAACAGACCTCAACCCCATCCACCTAGTCCATTATACTCACCTATTAAATTTCATCTCCCCTGCTCTCATGCCAACAGGGGACCTGATGGCTCAGGGGTTACATGCTGACCTGGTAACTACAAGGACAGCAGTTTGAAACCACCAGTGGATCCTTGCGAGAAAGAGGTGGTTTTGTACTCTCATAAAGAAGCCTCAGAAACCCACATGAGTAGTTCTATTGTGTCTTATAGGATCTCTATGAATCCAAATCAACTTGATGGCTGTGAGGTGGTTTTTTGTTTGTTTCTTTGATAGTTTGTTTGTTTTGTTTTGTTTTAGCTATCCTGTTATATTTCAGAGGGGGAAATCAGTACCAAAAGAAGGAAAGTAATTTTCCCCAAGAGCTATAGGACAAATTTGAGGCAATATAATAAGCAGAGTCTCTTCTCATGAGTTTCCTGACTCCCAGACAATGCCCTTTAGTCCGGTTTGACTAGAGAAACAAAATCCAGAGACACTCATATGTGTGGAAGAGAGAGCTTTATATCAAAGAGCAATTGTATATCAAGAAAACATCTCAATGTTGTCCATATCAAATGCAGAATTCTGATAATAATCCATATACCCAATACCAGTCTCCAAGTCCCTTTTCAGATTCATACAGCACATGTTGTGATGCCAAATGCAGGAAAATCGCAGGCCAGCGGGTAAAAACTTCTGCAGATACAATGGTAGTGGACAACTCTCCAGGGCTCTGGCTGCTATCAGCCTGGCTCCGTGTGGCTTGTCAACAGGAATGTCACGCAGAGAGTGTGTGTGTGTCCCACTTGCAGGGAGAAAGCAAGGGAGTTTCCAGAATCTTCATGATTAGGCCGCACTCACAAGGAAACATCTTCAGACTGTGATCCAACTGAAAATCTAGACTCTACCTATTGTTCTACATATCAAGTTGACATGAAATTATGTAACTACCACACAGTGCTTCCTAATGGCTGAACCTCTCCTGGATATATATTCTCATGTAGCTTCCTGTTAAACCCAGAGAACTGAGTCCTGATGGAGATCCTCACAGTCCAGCATCTCAGATGCCTGGCTCAGTCTACGGAGTGGATAAACTGGGGGTACTTATTCACACATATTTTTTCCTGACTTTAAACCAATCACCATCCCCTTGTTCTGTTCAGATTACTGCCTATTGGTTTATGTGCAAATGATTCAGGAGCATAATTAAGTGTTTTGGAATTCTCATTCTTCACATGCTCCCCGTAGTCTGTTCTGAGCCATATAAAATACACCTTACACTGTTTCTATTTCTCCAGAACCTAGAGCAGATGCAGCCTTGAAAGGAGGTGTGGCAGTCACCTAATGTGGTGTCAATTTGAGAATTAAGTGCAAATATTGGGGTAAAGTCTAGTCTGTCAATCTGGAGGTAGCCAATGAGATCTCTGTGTGGGTATGGCCTTCTCCGGAGAATTCTGGGAAATGTAGTACTTCTCCCTTGGAAGCAGGAGACACCTCCCGCTTTCTGCTCACTTCCTGTGAGACATCCCTGAGGAGAAGCCACATGGATGCATTCCTACTACTCTGATGCAGTCCTGATGCAGTCCTGGAAACTGGAGTAGCCACATGAAGATCCCTGCTAGCACTGAGGTGCTTACAACACCACTGGATCCAAAGACTTCCTCCCCACTGTCCTGTGATCGTCCTACATTTGGTATCATTAGATGTGCTTTGTGAGTCTGAGGAGGACTTCATAGATTGGTATCAGACATATAGACTAATATTGAACTGATGACCTTGGAATGGATAGGGTTGGGTGTTTTTTTAAAGTGTCCAGTTACCCTTTATATAAAACTCTCTCTTATATACATATGTGTGCTTATGAATTTATTTCTCTAGTCTACCCAGACTGACACAGGAGGTTCTAGAAATCCCCTCAATTTCTCAGAAGTTGTCTTACTGAGTGAGAAACACCCCCTCCCCCCTCTCCTGTGTTACTGTGGAACCATTGGTCCCATTGTTTTCTCCTCCAGTTTGCTTCAAAAGGGTGTATAAGCAAATGTGGTAAAGAAAGCTAATGGTGCCTGGCTATTAAAAAATAAAGTGTGTGGGGTCTTTAAGGCTTGAAGATCAACAAGCAGCCATCTTGCTGAGGAGAAGCAAAAAGCCCACATGGAAGAAGTATATCAGCCCATGTGATCATGAGGTGTGGTGTCGGTGGGATCAGGCATCAAAGACCCAGAACAGAAACTCATGTCACTGTGAATGGTGTGGGGGTAAAGGGGGCAGTGGAAAACCCAAAGCCCATCTGTAGGCTGTTGGACATCCCCTTACAGAAGGGTCGCAGGGAGAAGATAGGCCAGTTAAGGTGCAGTATAGCACCAATGAAACACACAACTTTCCTCTAATTCTTCTAATGCTTCTTCACCCCCACTCTCATGACCCCAATTCTACCTTACAAACTCAGCTAGACCAGAGGATATACACAGGTATGCAAAAGAGCTGGAAATGCTGGGAATCCAGGACAGATAAACATCTCAGGACCAATATTGAGAGTAGCCATTCTATGCAGGTAAGGGAAAGGAGGGGGAAGGAAGAGGAAACATCACAATGACCTACCTATAACCCCCTTCCAGGAAGATGGACAACAGCTAGAGGGGTAAAGGGAGACATCAGGCAGTGCAAGACATGGAAAAATAATAATGATTTATAAGTTATCAAGGATTCATGGGCGGGGGGGCGCGGATGAGCTGATACCAAGGGCTCAAGTGGTAAGAAAATGTTTTGAAAATGATGATCGCAACAAATGTGCTTGACATGATGGATGGTTGTACAGATTGTGATGAGTTGTACAAGGCCCCAATAAAACGATTTGAAAAAAAATAATGGACGCTGAGGAGTCTGGAAGGCAAAAATTTTACCATTGACCTATCCACATCCCCATGAAAACAATACATGTTACAGTTTTAAGGTTATTACCTATGTACCAGGCATAGTGCTAAAAGCATCACGCCTACTATTTTACTTATGAATAGCACTTCATCAGCGTGAAGTACCATTATGTACTTCATATGTCAGATAAGAAACTTAAAGCCTGAGGCATTAAATAGCACGCCCATGGTCTTACAGCTTCTACAGGCAAATTGAAGACTATAGAACCAATGCTCTCAAAGATCACAGCCTTCTCTGGCTCCTTGCAGAAATCTAACTAGCGCCATTCAAGTAGTATGGTATTTTCAGTCTGTTTTGCTGCTGTTAAATCAGGCATGCCTGTGCAACAAAATTATTGTCAGATGGTATTTCTTGGGGCTTCATCAAGTAGATCTGTTAGCACATTGGTTAAACCCTGTGACACCCACAATGTCAGCTGAAGGTCAATGGATGTCACTGTGAAAAGCTGGAAGAGAAGAATACTGTTGCTTTATGGAGCTTGTTAGCATGAAAATCATCATGCATTTCTATTGTTTGGTAGCGAGGTGACAGGGGTCAGCCTAAGAGCTAGCAGATCAACTTTTTCTCATCACCTGAGTCCACCACTGGGATGGAAAGATTCATTTATTTAAACAGACAAGAGTCAAAAGAACACAAAATAAAAAGTTAGCTGCTGCCAACTGCCCCCCCACACACACTAGCTACTTGGCAATGTTCCTTAATATCCCCCAGGTGGCTAGGCCTCAGGAGACAGGGAAGGGCATAAGAAAATGAAAAAGAGCTACAATTTAAAATACTTGTTGTAAAAGGGAAACTTTCAAAAATGGAACACTAGGGACAGCATGCAGTTTCTGTGACTAGATTGTTTTCTGGCTTCTAAGAGATGCCGGGCCAAATCTAGTCACGTCTCTTACATGTTTTGCAGTGTTTCTACTTCAGTCTTGGATTTGGAGAGAACAAATGGAAATGAAGCAATGTGTTTAAACGGCTCCTTTGCAAACATTATGAGAAAGGTTTATATTTCCAAGGTAGGATTTGATCATGATATTTTGCTCACTGTGTGACATCCAAGAGAGAAAAGTAAATTTTCCATTCGTTGCAAGCAAATCTTCAGATTTTCATAAGAAATAAGGAAGTGTCCTTATGTTTCCCCATAGCTCACATAGCGCCTGACCTAGACTCTCTATCTGACAAAAGAAAAATGTGGTTTCTATACCACGTTGTAGTCGCAAAGTCTTGGGGGGCTCAAAACCTTCATATGTAATGAAAGGGCTGACCCTTGACAATTACCAAGGAGGTAGCCTCTGAGTCTTTGTAATTAAACACCCTATCTGAGTCACTGCAGACACACACAAGTGTTGGTTTACCTGGTGTCCAATGCATGTTCTACCAGTTTTCACTCTGAGGAAAGGTAGTGCAGTTCCAGAGACTGAGAACCAAAGCTCCGTTTGCTGGTCCTCTCATGACTATAGGACTAACCTCTAAGACAAACCCATGACATCAAGACTCCAGTGAACTTCCCTGTTTAACAGTCTTTGAACATGTGATCACACACAGTTGTGGGAAGAATGAAGCACTTTCCATACATCTCCATTGGGAGAGGACAATTGGAAATTCCAGCCTTGTTTCACCTCTTTCCTTGTTGTCTCCTTTCTCTGTGATAAACTGTGAGTGTAATGGCTTTGCTAAGTTGTCTTTCTAGGAAACCAAAAAATCTGAGGCTGGTCTTGTGAATCCTTGACAGAGGTAAGGCGGTAGAAAGAAGAAGAAAGAAGGAAAGAGGAAGTGAAGGCAAAGAGAAAGGAAATAGGAAGGAAGGATGTAAGAAACAAAGTAAAAGAATGAAATGAACTAAGGAAATAACCCACAAAATTGTCCTAGCACCAAATTCCTTAGTGTTTGGGCTCAAGATAACCACAAGAAAAAACATGCCATGTATACAAGAGCTTGGAAGATAAGAGGGCAGATTAATATCAGAGATGACTGTGGGACACCGGGCATAATTTTACACTCCACCATGCTGGCATGGAGATTGCTTTGTCTAACCATCTCCCCAGCACAATGACTAACCTCCACCTTTTGCAAGTCATAACTCCTGCCTTCTGATGAAAACTACCACTTTCGGAAATAAAACAAAGCTTTCGAAAGCGATCTGGAAGAGATTTAAACAGATTATTGCATTAAACAATGCTTTCCCATCTCTTCCTTCTGCGGCCAAACGTGAGACTAAAACAGATGGCTGCCAATTTATGCAACGCTAGTGGCATTACAGAGGAGCCCTGATGCCTTAGTGGTTGCAAGTTAGACTGCTGGCTGCAAAGTCAGCAGTTCGAAACCACCAACCCCTCCTTGGAGGAAGGAGTGGACTCTAGTCCACTCTAGTGAACTCTAGTCTAGTGGACTCTAGTCCACTCTTTTCAACTCTAGTGAAAAGTTACAGTCTCAGCCACTCACAGGGACAGTTCTACGTTGTCTAACACGGTTACTCTAAGTTGGCCTTGACTATGGCAGTGGGGGGGGGGGCGGTTCTTGCAATTGCAAAGGAGCTCTGAGGTGGTAGTTTGGGGTTCAGCATTGAGCTGCTAAGCACAAGATGGGCGATTCAAACACACAAGCAGCTAGTTGGCAGAAAGACAGGGTGATCTGCTCCCCCAAAATTTACAGTATCAGACACCATATATGGGGTTCCTAGGAGTTGGAATACTCACTTGCGATGAGTTGGTTTCTATTTAGTCAGTGCAGTTATTCAGTCCAAATTTAATACTTTCGAAGGCTGAGTGTATATGTTTCGTACCTTGACCTGATGCTGAGCCCATGATCCTCCATTCAGAGTCTTACTATTCGCAATTCATTGCAAACTACTTCAAGCAAAAACCATTTGAAAAAAAAATTACTTCTGTGTATTATGCCATGAGCAGTCAAGATCGTCCCACATGAGACTCTGTGGTCCTGAAGCAATAAAATCTGTGCTGAAGTGCAAGTTGTGATAACTCAGGGAAAAGAAGGACAATTCACAACAAGAAGAAGGCAGAGGAAATGAGTGAAAACCAAAAGGTTCATGCCTCTCAAAACAAGGCATCTCTAATGTGTACTTGGAAAGCTGTACGTGCGATTGAGCTTGCTAAAGCTAACCGCACTTTAACAAAAGGTAAAGGAAACCCGGACTCTCTCGGATAAAACCTGAATCTATCCCAATGTTTTCTGAATCTGCACCCGCAGCAGGATGTGAACATGCTCTGTCGACTCCTACAAACCTAGCATGTCTAAGCCTCCGAACACATGGACTTACAAGTTGTGGCCAGCGTAGAAAACTACGGCGCTTGTACACCATTGGATGTCTGAGAGTATATCCCCAGCACTGTGTCCAGGGCATATTTTTAAATATCCCAGAAACTTTTCTCACTCACATACCTTCCTGCATTTGTAGCTCTCACACTGGTTCCAAAAAGAAAGAGAGCCTTAATCCTCAAATTCTTCTTTGATGGCCCAAAGAAAACCGACAATTTTGAAACTTCGCAAAGGGTTTTACTCGCTATCATTTCTGAGATGTGGTTTGCACAGAGAACAACCACCGGAGATCCTTCTGAAATGCAGATTTACACAAACACAAGTCCATGGGACCTCTGGATCCTTATTCCTAAGGGGGCCATAGCTCAGCCAATTGCCTTCGGCAGTTCCCACTGGCACTTTCATCACACACCACGACCACCACCACCACCAATTCCACTTTGCTGGGGCTAATTCTGAGTCACAGAGACCACAGGCAGTGTGTCTAAGATTATCAAAGTTCACAGGAGCCGACAGCCTCATCTTACTTCCTCAGAGAAACTGGTGGGTTTGAGCCACCAATCTTATGGTAAGAAGCTCAAAGCCTAACCCACAGCGCCACTAGGGCTCTTTATAAAAATGTTTTTTAGGGCTGAGCCCCGGTGGCATAAGTGGTTGAGTACGGGACTGCGGCCCGCGGGATTGACGGTTCAAATCCAGTGGTGGCTCTCAGGAGCAGCACTGGGCATTGCCCACGACCACCAGAGGCAGTGATGCCCCAAAACAAAACAAAACAAAATATTTTTTAAAGGGAAATTCAGCGCCATCAAGTAGATGCAGACTCACAGGGACTATTGCACAGGGTAGAACAGCCCCTGTGAGTTTCCAAGACTGTAAATCTTTCTCTGGCAGAGAGGGTGGTGCATTTGAACTGCTGATCTTGCAGTTAATAGCCCAACCCATAAACCACTACCCTGCTACAGTTAGTAGTGATTGGTCATTATTCATGACCTAAAATGGACCAGCTATTGGCTAGAGACAGTGTACACTTCGTCTCCTTTAATTCAAGCAGCAGCCCTATGGTAAAAGTCTTATGCTTTCCATTTGGCAGGATTAAAAACTAAGCTCAGCGAAGTCAAGTGACTAGACCAAGAACACACAGCTATGATATGACAGGCCTAAGAGTTGAGTCAGGGTCAGCATACCCCCGACCTTATAAGAACACAATCAGCATAGAAAAGTAAGCTAAATTCTGGTGACAGGTCCTCAAAATACATCATACACCTTTCCAACACCCCTGAACTAAGCCAAACGTCTCTTCAAGCACTTCCCAGTGTGCTCATAGATCCACAATGTTGTAAAGCCATCAATACCAACTTTGCAACTGTCACAAATGTGTGTGCACGTGTGTCATCCCTCCTCCCCCCAGTTTTCATCTTCCATCAAACATTTGAGTGATCAGCAAGCCCAGAAACCAATCACAATTCTAGTCGTGATGTGTGTGCACCAACTGGCATAAATCAGCACTGAAGACGCTGCCTTTCAATAGACTAAGTACAATTGAGCAATGCAGGCTCTCCCTGGTGCAAACAATATGGCCGTGTAGAGGCATTCTGGGAGGTGGTGCTATTCTTTCCAAGTGTCTACGTGGATCACGAGGATTTGTAGCACTCTGGGAGAACTCAGCTCAAAATTCTCAACTAAGAGCAATGTTTGATTAAAATAATGTGCATATATCATTTTAAAAAATAAGTTCACATAGGAAAGATGCATACTGCATGCTTATCTGCACCTTGTATTTCTCATCAGCAATAGATCTTGTAGGCAGTCCAATGCTTGTTTGAATAGACTATGCTCTTATTTTGACAACTACATTGTATCCTTCCTGTGAATTTTATATAATATGGGTGTGCACTTAGCTGGCTTGCAACTCAAAACAAAATGGAAAGTGTAGATGCCCTTAATGTTGGATAAATCAGAGTTTTGTGGTTGTTCTAAATGTGGGTATACTCCTAACTTTCAAGCACCATGATTTACAATTCGAAAGTAGGAAAATCAAATAAGATATACGAGCATATCTATGGAGATCATCAATGAGGTGCAGTCAATTCATATGAAACTTCAAGCCCTAATTCCTTGTGCTATTATTCTGAATTCTATGCCTGTGGCAATAGTCCAATTTTGGAGGGAGTTCCTACTATACTAATGGACAGAATTAGGGTGAGATTAAGTCCTACCCTTATTACAGGGTATAATCCAAATCACACCCTTTATTTCCATGAAGGAATGGTCTGCTAAAGACACACCTTCCTGATATGATCACTGACGGCAAATGTGTGCATAAGCAAATGTGGGGGAGTAAGCTGAAGGTGTGCAGCTATCAAAAGATAAAGTGCCTGGGGTCTTAAAGACTTGAAAGTAAACAAGCATCCATCTAGCTGAGAAGGAACAAAGCCCACATGGACGAAGCACACCAGTCTGTGTGACCACGAGGTGTCAAAGGGATCAGGTAGCAGGCATCAAAGAACTAAAAATTATATCATCATAAATGAGGGGGAGTACAGATTGGGGACCCAAAACCCCATAATAGGTGAAGCAACAGCCCCTTACAGAGAAATCGCAGGAAGGCGATGAGCCAGTCAAAGTATAGTGTAGCAACAACGAAATATGCAACTTTCCTCTAGTTCTTAAATTCTTCCTCCCACCCACTATAATGATCTCAAATACAGCTTACAAATACAGCTAACTCAGGGAATGTACACTGGAGCCGGAAGCATAGGGAATTCCGGATAGACGATCCCTTCAGGACCAGTGGTAAGAGTGGTAATGCTGGGAGAGTAGAGGGAAGGTGGAGTAGTAAGGGGGGACCAATTGCAGGGATCTATATATGTAACTTCCTCCCTGGGGTAAGGGCAACAGGGAAGTAGGTGAAGGAACACATCGGATGATATACGATATGACAAAATAATGGCAATTTGTAAATTATTAAGGGTTCATGGGGGAGAGGGAGTGGGGAGGGAGGAGAAATATGGGGAGCTGATTCTGGGGGCCTAAGTAAAAGGAGGATGCTTTGAGAATGATGGCAACAAATGTGCAAATGTGGTCTGCATACCATTGATGTAAGTATTGATCGTAATAAGAGTTGTATGAGCCCACAATAAAATGATTTATTAAACACACACACACACACACACACACACACATCCATCGAAGCCATTCCTCTGGGTATAAGAGACATCAATCTCTGTTTGAAATAGCAAAGGACAAGACCGGAGATATCAGAGAGTTTGGCACAGGGCCTATGGGGCAGTGCAAAGGTGCCAGAACGAGCCTAGAGACCATAACGAAGAAACCACCAAAGAGAATAGAGGAGACATACCAAGATGTGGGGGCTATGAAACAGAGAGGTAGTCAGACTTCCTTGTCCATGGAGGTAGAGGCCAAGAGACCACATGGCTGAGAAGCAAAAAATAAGAGCAAGACTTAGCTGCTGGTGGAGGAAATGTGTGGCTATGACTGTAGCCTTAGTGTTTACTGATCCTAAGTTGTGGTAACCCATCAAGTTCCCTAATAAACCCTCTTAATTCTGAGCATTGTGTGTGCATTCAATGTGACCCAGCAGAAAAGTAGAGTGCTGCAGGAGGAATGGTTGGTGTCAGAATCAGGTACATCAGGATGGGCATTGGAGGTTTGTCTGACCCCCTCCCTTGTGGCCAAAGGGAAGCCAGAAGAGGTCAGGCATGGCCTCCCTCCTATGCAGACACAAGTATTTGACCTGAGATCTGTCCTGGAAGTTCCGCGATGCCGAGTTACTGTGTTCACATTCCTGAGACATTCAGAAGGATGCACAGCTAGTAAGAATGAAAACATCAGGAAATCTATGAAGTTCTATTGTGCAATGTTAACATTTCTGTTTAGTGTCATACATGAGAAATAATGATGCTAACCCTCACCTGGCAAACATATTGCAAGGGACATTCACATAAAACCATTTAATACACAATAGCAGCTTTTAGTCATAGATCAGACCAATTGCTATGGAAAACATGTCTTTCCTAGACAAGGGATGCTACAAATTTCATCTGTGATTCTGACTCTAAGTGAGCTTGAATAATGCAATTTTTACTTGGAATGGGGGTAGAAAAGGGCACCCCAGACACAGTTAGTAAGTGTTGCTAACATCTATATACTCTGTATCATATACTCCTACATATACATGCATAATAGTTTCCATTTGTAAATTTTTTATGGATAAGGAATACTGCAAGCAATTCCAATTTGAATGGCATCAGTTAAATGTATTATATGTCTATACCATACAATGAACACTACACAGATCACAAGGTCCATGCAGGAAAAAGAGAGTCATTTCCAAACTGTCACATATCTTAAATGAGTTATAAAGGAACCTTAGTAGTACCCGGCCAGCTTTTTAAACAGGATAAAAAAAATCAAAGTTCCTTCCACACAGAAAGAATGTTTTCATGAGGGCTGAGCCCCGGTGGCATAAGTGGTTGAGTACGGGACTGTGGCACGCAGGCTTGGCGGTTCAAATCCAGCGGCGGCTCTCAGGAGCAGCACTGGGTAGCACCCATGACCACCAGAGGCAGTGATGCCCCCCCCCAAAAAAAAGAATGTTTTCATGAAACATATTTCTAATGTGTGATGTGTGTGCTAGGTCATTGTATAACATTCCTATAAGTCATTTTATAAAGTGCATATGCTAATGTGGGATACACTAAAAATCAAAAAGAAAAAAATCTGAAAGCCATTCTGTTAATGGAAGATGAAGTAGCATGGGAGTAAGATATCATTCCATCTTTAAGTGCAAAATAGATCTTAAAAAACTGTAAAAGTTCAACTCAAATTTGAGATAGTCTCAATAGCAGAATACAGATGCACCTGTATGGATGCATCCAAAGAGGAAAAGCTTCTGGAAAGTAGAATTAAATGGGATAATGTAAATTCTTTTCTGGGTACTTTTGGTATTTTCAAAGTATGGATGATTATCATGCTTTATAATAAAATAAAAACTTTTCCTTTTAAAAGTCTGGTTGCGGTATGAAAACCACACATGTTTCCTAACGGCAAGTCATCGTTGACAGAATAAACAAGTCAGGTGCCCAAGCAACTCTCCCTTTTTCTGATCTCCATCAACAACAAACTATCTTTTCGAATGCTGCACACCCAAGCCTTGTCCCCAGACAAAGTGTATGAAAAATAAGATAGCAGTAGCTCAGTATGAAAAGAATTCTGGGTCATTATGCTAACACACACACACACACACACACACACACACACACACACACCAAAAAGGAGGGTGAGAAAGAAAAGGAAGTCGTCAAAACAAAACAAAACAAAAGAATGAAGTACCAAAAATGGCTGATTTCCAGGGCAAAAGAGGGACAAGGGGGAAGCTTGTCTTTTAAAAAATAGCAGCAAAATACTCGATGAAGCTTTCATAAATAGATCTAGAGCTTTCATCCTCTGCATAGCTTTCTGAGGGGATTAAATTTTAAAGTGCCCAAGAATACAATGGCCTCATTGTTTTAATTCATAAGTTAATGAAGTGGCCAGTGACCTGCCCTCTTTTAGAAATGGATGAGGAATTTTCTAAGTGAGCTCTACTTCAGACGCAGGTGCTGGCTTCACTGCTGGCGGACAATCTATTGTAAAGGGGTGGGGAGAGGGGGTGCATTATGGAGTAGTGAGGGAGGCTTTACTTTGAAAACATAATCATTAGTGATTGTATTTAAACATTTGCTCACCCCAGCGATACACTGCTGTGGCATGTAGCTACTAAAACTGCTCAAGGATGAACAAGAAAATGGCAGGTCCTCTTCATTATGTTCCTTTATTTTCCAAATCACTCTCTAGTGTAGATATGCTTCTGCCCTTCAACTGTGACCATTCTGTTGAGGACACCTATGTTAGCTCTGAGATAGTGACTTGGAGAAGGGGGGGAGGGTGATCTGATTGAAAGAGAATGCCAGCTGAAGGAGTTATCAGTGAGAAGAGTTCAACTCCTCCTTCCCATAGACACTTCCGAGAAGACAAAAACAATAGGGTAAGAGTAGCAGGACTCAAAAAGAGTACAATTATATAAAGGCCAAAGCGCAGGGTGGGGGGAGCATTAAAGTTTCATTCCTTGTATTTGGGGAGTGAGAGGTGAAAAATTGTTAAGTAGATGGACAAACTCACCTTTTTGGAGGTTATGTAAATATGCTGTTGCTGGGGGGGGGGCAAAATTAGGTGGTTTCACTGGTAAAATGTGGCTTTCAAAGCACATAGGGGTCAAATTAATACCATTTTTGAACGTTGTGTGACTTTCACAATTAGGAATATTGCTGTATTCCTAATTTCTGCCACAGAGGTAGTGTGTTTATCTGGATAGACAAGAGAAACAAATATCCAGAGACACTCATATGTGTATAAGAAAGAGTTTTATACATGAGAGTAATTTAATATTAAGAAAACATCCCAGCCCAGTCCAGATCGAATCCATAAGTCCGATACTAGCCCATATGTCTGATACTGGCTTACAAATGCCTCTTCAGACTCATGCAACATAAGTGTTAACATCAAATGCAGGAAAACCACTGACCTGTGGGTGGAAAAACTTGTGGCTCCAGTGGTAGTGGAAGCATCTCAACACTGCTGTGGTCTCCACATGACTCCTCCAGTTCCAGGGCTCTGGCTCTATCAGTGCAGCTCCACGTGGCTTATCAACAGGAATGTCTCACAGGGAGACTAGCAGAGAGGAAGTGTCTTTCTGGCCCCCAGTGAGCTATTTATCTCTGTAACGCCTCCAAATTAGGTCATTAAGCTGTGTACTGATTGGCAGACTAAACTCCACCCCTTCACAAGCTGACAGGAGATGATATAACAGCCACAGGTGGCTGAGTGGTCCTGTGCTGGGCTTGGACCAACAAGGTTGAAGGTCCAAAAACCACTAATCACTCCTTGGGACAACGGCAGCTTATGCTCCCATAGAGAGTTTCTGCCTCAGAAACTCAGAGCAGCAGTGTCACCGTGTCCTGGAGGGTCATTAGGAGTGGGTGTCAACTCCATGGTGGTGAGTTTTGGTTTTGAAGCACAGAGATGGCGAATGCAGGGAGCACAAAACAATCATCTGGGCTGAGTCCCAGTGGCATGGTGGTTGTGCGGGGGACTGCGGCCCCCTGGGATGGAGGTTCAATTCCAACAGCGGCTCCACAGAGGCAAAGGCTGGGCCTCCTACTCCCACCACAAGAGGGCAGTGATGCCCCCAAAACAAAAGAAAACAAAACAACCATCAGATGTTGCATAAATCTAACTGTTCAGTACTTCTATTGGTCAGTCAAGTCTATTCCAACTTATAGACTCCAGGCACGTCAGGGTGAACCTGTGCTCCCTAGAATTTTAATTGGCTGATTTTCCCTCCGAGCACCAGAGCTTTCTTTCGGTCTCTGAGTAGACTTGAACTGCCAACTTTCAGTTCACAGCAGGTAAGCACAGGGATTCTCCGTACCATGGCATTTTAGTAACATCCATAAAGTTTTAAGAAAAGAAATAGACAACTGGCTTCAAGATCAAAAAAAAAAAAAAAACAGAGGCACTTGAATCTGTTATCTATACATAAATAACCGGCCTTGCCATTTAAATTTAAATTTTTTCTACTGTGCTTTATTAATATTTTATTTGCCAGAACTTTATATGAGCTACCTCATTGAATCCCTATCACTATAACTTACAGCTTACAATCCTTATAACTAAGAGGAATGGACTATTCATATGCTCATTTGACAGATGGGTCAACTGTATCACAGAGCAGTTTAGTAACTGCTAAAGGCCACTCAAGCAGCAAGTCCTGCAGCCAATTCTTACAACAAGCAGTTATCTCCGGATTCTAATGTCACCCATTTCCAAGACAGTATAAATGTCAGTGGATAGCATTCCATTTTTCTCCCCAAAGCCTCTTGCGATCACATGTTGAACTAGGGCAACCTTCCTCAAGCCTCCCCAGTGCATATACCCCTGTGGGTTTTTGTCTGAGAAACCAAGGCAATTGCACACAAAGTCTCATGAGTTGAAAACCAAAGCAATTTGGAAAAACAAAAAGAGCACGATAAGTTCTTCCGGTCATCTGTCTGTACTTGACATAGACTTCAACTGGTTTGCATAAAGGAATGCCAAGGGAGAACACACATCAATCCCTTGCTGTCCTGGTGGGCCAGGAAACCATCCCTTTGGAGTTTCACAGGCACTAAAAATAAGAGACCCTAAGTTCTGGGTTTTGTGTCCTCTGAGATCTGGTGGAGGTTTTAATGAGAACAATTTGCATTGTAAGGTGCACAAGGTAGCAGGTTAATTTTAGTATGGGAGTTAGTTGAGTAGTTTTACTCTCCAGAAAAGCCTGACTGTGTCACCCTGCTCCCGGTAGAATCCCCCAGGCAGAAATCTAATAAACTAGAGTTTCCTGAAGGGGCCACACACTCTCAGAGAGAGCTCTGACAACAAAGGGTCGGAGTGTTCCCTTAGAATGGAATAAAATTGGGTGAGCAAAAGCAATCTGGTCACAAATGAACAAAGGCATCTATAAAAGCTCCCCACCTCTTCCATGCCTCCCTTCCAGCTTGATGTTGCTTGTCAAGAGAAGAATTATTTTCAGCATAAATATGCATTTAACATAGAAGCATGAAACAAATACAGCCAGGATTCCCCCTCCCCCCGCCTTTTTCTCAGAAAAATAGAAAGAAAGAGAAGTTTCCAAGCAAATATCTAGAGAAACATAAAAATTGTCTTTCCTTAGCTCCTCTCCTCACAATACCCTTCCCTTGCATACTGCCAGGCCTCCTCTCAGAGGATGCAAACCCCAGGATATTGGACTTTCTCTTGCACAGAGCAGTGTCCTGGGTGTGCATGTGATACAGATGTCGGTTGAAAAAAAGGCCGTCAGCGTGTTCAGCAAATGCCGTTGTGGAAATGGAGAGGGAAGATCGGTCCATAGCCTCTCTAGGGTGGTCAGCACAAAAGTCCACACTTGGACATGGTTTTTCAGAGTGGTAGCCAATGGGGTGAGCCTACATTTTCCTGCCAAGGAAATCAGGGAAACTAGAACTAATAATTTATAGAAATGGAATTTGTGAAAAATTTTGCTGCGGGTATAAAAAGGGGTTTCCCATTTCTACAGTGCGCCAGTCAGAAAAAAAACATGGAAATAGGGGGTGGGGACGATTAAAGTTTCTCCATAAATGGTGGTCCTTCAAGGCAACATGCAGTCTAGCATAAATGAGAGATGTTCAAGGTCAGGATGGAGTTACAGCCTCCAGTGCCCTCAAAAGCCATAACTCAGACTGCAAACACAGTTAAAGAGATGAATCACGTCATTTCGCCAACCATACGGCAGGCACTCTCTCTTCTCCATACCTTTGCACGCTGTTTCGCATGCCTCAATACTCTGTCTTCGTGACCTGCTCTTCAACCACCAGTTCCTTTGCTTTTTGCCTCAGAGTTCACTTCTCTTGGAACCCTGAGGTAGGCACTCTTATGTGCCTACCCAATTGTGTTCTAGCTTAAACAGCCTAGGGTCCATTCCATGTTCTTCCCTCAGAGACTGGTCTGAAGTTGGACTGCTACACCCAATTGTCCAGTCTAGTAGGTGCCTATGTCCAAATCTATAAATGTATATCTTCCTCTGTAGGGAATGATTTCCTTCTGCTGTCCCAATTTCTCCATCCTGCACTTCCTTCCCCCAGAGCCTCATCCTCCTCTGATCGCCTTAGAGAAGGAAGCATTTCTCCCGTTGTTCTCTTTTCTCCCATTGTATTTACCATCGTGATACACAAGGGGACTTGGAAAAGTTCATGGAAAGACCCCATTATCTGTGTATTCAATTTTCCACCAACTTTTTAAAGGCCCCTCTAGTATTTACTTGTTTGCTTTTTGTCTGTCATCTCCCAGCAGACCGGAAATTACCTAAACTCTTCTTCAGTAACACTCATAGACTCTTTATGTATGTAAGGCGCTTTGCTAAGAAGATTCACAAAATTGCTAAAGAAAAATAAGTCACAGAGAGCTGCACAAGAGCTACAGACAACAATGGCTAAGAGATGCTACATATACAAGCCTGTGTTATCAGCAGCAATAAACCTGAATCTATGAATGGATGAATAAGCAACCAGGCAAGATGAATAGTTAGGACAGGTGAATAGAACTACACCCACAACCACACATAGGCATCTACATATGCTAGAAATGTATCCATGCCTATAATTGAGCAAATCAAGAGACAGTTGTGGAAAGTTCTTAGCCATATTCATTCAAATATTCAAATATCTTGAATGAATCAGTCAATTGGGCCTCGGGCTTCAGGACCACAGTTGAGGGAGGCATCAAAGTCAGTTGGCATAATATAATTCACAAAGACAATGTTTTACAATATACTTTGGTGAATACTGACTGGGTTTTCTTTTAAAGCATCCGAGCAGCAACCTTCGTGCACCAGATAGTATCTTTCTGTCACAGCAAAAAGTATGTCATCACTGTTAGGTGCCCTTGAATGAGTTCTGAATCATACAGTGCTGTGCACAACAGAACAAAGCACTGCCCAGCCATGCTCCCACTCCACAACTGTTGCCATGCCTGGACCCTTGGATGCAGCCACTGTCTTCCAGCACTTGTTGTGAGAGGATTCGACTGTAATGCATAGGGTTTCCTGTGGCTAATAGCTCAGAAGTGGACAGCCTCTCCCTTCTTCCTAGGGTATGCTTAGTCGGGAAGCTCTTTGGAAGCCTGCTCACCCTGGAGAACCCTGCTGATATATGAAACTGTGGGGCTGTGGCTTCCAACATCACAGCAGCATGCAAGCCACCACGGTAGGAAAAAGCTGACAGGGACGTGGTAACAAGTGTGTTTTATGCCTGAAGAGGGAATTGAACCCTGGAATATCTGATGGACAATCTGGTGCCCCGCTGTCTGAACTAGAAGAGTACCAAAAATGAAAGACAATTATTCAAGAGTTATAATGGGTCATGAAGACCAGAAGGGCTCCATGATGAGTGCTCTGTAAACTTTCACTCAAACCACAAGCAGCTAAAACTAGAATGAAGAGAAAGACCATTTACTTCAGACACTCAGCCTGAAACAATGGCAGTGGTATTCACTACAATTAAGCGTGGAGTTCGACCTGACAGCCCAGAATGAAGCGGTTTAAACAATACAGAGATGCATCTCTCTCTCTCTCTCATCGAGAATATGTCCACATGGCTCTTTTCTTGCTCCGCTACTAGCAACATGTGGGTTTCACCACATAAGACTGAGGGACTGATCAAGTCCCAGGCATCACAGTCACAGTTTGGTCAACAACCAAAACAAGGAAGGCTCCTTAAAGATATTGCACCAGCCCCCTGGCTAGAAGCAAAGCTCATTAGTCACATCAAGCAGAAGAAAGGCTGGGACAGGGAGTCTTTATTCCAGATTGTCATGTACCAAAAGACACGTTGAGAGAGGGAGAGACAAATAACATTATATATTAGACAGTCTGGTCAGCAATTTAAAACCACCCACCATTCCTCCGGATAAAGCTACAGCTTTCTGCTTCCATGGGACAGCCTGACTCTGTCCTACGGAGTCACAGTGGCAGACTCAATGGACCACACTGGCAGTGAGAGGGAGCCAGGATCACAGAATACAACAAAAGAAAAATCCTGACATGAGAATTGCACAGACTGTGCCCAGAAAGTATCTCTATCAAAGAGCGTCAGGGCAAATGATACCACAAAAACACTGGGCACATCATGACATCTTGAGACTATCACCAGCACATACATGCAGTTGTTGAATTTTAAAGAAAGCAGCAGCCGCCGCTTCCTAGGTAAACATTCTCAATCCACAGGTCCAGGTATCACTGGTCTCCGGCGACATTCACCTCTGTTCTTGCTTGGCTTCCTCTTTCACTTTCCCACAGGGCCCTGAGCACTTGCCCTGCTTTTGTCCCGGTGAGAGGGCAGCTCCCCTTCACCTGTGCCTGTCTTAAGATTTGGTCTGAGGCTGAGAGTTGCTAGGCTAGATTTGTCAGGGAGCTCCAAGCAGTCATCACCTGCTGGCAGACTCTTCCTGCAGGATACACCACGCAGACAAGAGAACTCCAGCTCTGCCTGTCCCTGGCACACTGAGGGCTTCCCCATCTGTCACTAACCACCACCTCAGAAATCTAATCTTCCTTTAGAACTGAAGCAACCCCATCATTGGGCTTAAATTCACTGGGAAAATGTTTATCTTTCTTTCTTTTTAAGAACTCTTTGGTCTCTGAATTCTCAAGTCTGACAGAAAAATTATTCTACCGCAGTTCAAAGACAGAAGGGAAATATTTACCTGTTTTCCCCCTTTCATGCAGAGGAGAGAGGTGCATTGCATATTACGTTTGATAATAAAAACTAAACTCTAAATAAGAGCATCCAGGAGGGATAACTACACTTGAGCTGCATATTTTCTTTCATCTCCTGGTAACTGTACTTGGAATCACCAACCTTATTATTAAAAGCTTTCATTGATGACCAGTGGGCACCTGGGGCAAGAAAGGGGCCGAGTGTTACAAAATCTCTATCATTACGTTGGCACTCTCCTGAGGCTGTATTCGAGCTCAAATTCTAAATCACTGGGTTGGTAGAAGGCTGCAGTCTATAGTGGGGATCCAAACTCCACCATTAGTTTTGACAGAAGTTTGTCCAAGGCTTGAGTTCCTTCTGCCCTTTAACCAGCATTGCCCTTAGGTAGAATGTGTTTGAAAGCACCCTTTATACTTGTGTATAAGTGAAGCTTTTCAGCACATTTTATAATTCAGTTTTTGTGGTACAAATTAAGTGCCTCGGCTGATATTCGGGTCAGCTTATACTTTAGTACATGCGGTACATCAGCCCCACTAGGACCAGCCCCCAAAGAAACAGTTTTGCTCTCAAGCTTGCAAGGGAATTTGAGGACTTCCCAAGGTAAGTTAATGATTTACCTACAATGATGTGGTTGCTGTTGTAAGGTCCCATCAAGCCTCTGGGTAAGAAAAGGGAACCCTGCCTCGGCCTCAGCACTCTGTGTCTATTTTTGCACCAGCTGTGTCAATCCATCTGTTGGAAGATCATTCTCTTTTTCAATAACCCTTGGTAGTATAGTGGTTACAAGCTGGGCTGCAATCCAGTTGGTTGGCAGTTCAAAACCAGCAACAGCTCTTCAGGAGAGAGGTTGGGTTTTCTGATTCCGTATACAGTAGCAGTCTTTGAAACCCAGAGGGAGTTCACCGTGAGTCAGCATGGAGAGTTATAGTACGTGAGACAAAGTCTTTTTTTTTTTTTTTTAGGCATCACTGCCCTCAGGCGGTGGCAGTAGGAGGCCCAGCCTTTGCTCCGTGGAGTTGGCATTGAACCTCGAACCCAGTGGGCTGCAGTCCCGCGCACAACCACTACGCCACCGGGGCTCAGCCTGAGACAAAGTCTTGGCATCCTTTTTTAAAGAAACATTCTGGTTGTGCTTCTTCCAAAACATATCTGCTCATTCTTCTGGCAGTTCATGACACATTAAACATTTGTTGGTAATATTTTCATATAGAGGTATAAATTCTTCTCTGGTCCTCCTTATTCATTGCCAAGCTTTTCATATAGATGACATTTTTCAGACCATAAGACACACCCAGTTTTTAGAGCAGGAAAACAAGAAAAAAAATTCCAAACCAAATAGTACCACTGTACTAAAATGTTCTGGGGTATCACATCTTCAGACCATAAGATGGATTGTAGTTTCCCCCCACACACACTTTGGGGGGGGGGGGAATTGCATCTTGTGATCTGAAAAATAGGGTATATATACATATATGTGTGCATATATGTGTCTGTGTGTATATATGTACATATACACACATCTATATATGTCAGTTGTTCCCAAGACATCAAACTGAGATACCTGTGCCTTTTAACACTTTACAGATGTCTTTGCAGATTTGTACAACGTAAGGCCATTTGACAATGGTCACATGCTATATAAATGTTAGGTTCCTAATGAATGTGACTCAGGGTCACCATGTAGTCAGGTGTTCAAAATCTAGAACAATTCTGGTAGCTTTTCACATCTAGAATCCTGTGTGTCTCCCAATCATGGTCCTCTCCCAATTCTGCAGTCTCACCTGCAAAGATGATGAATTGATGTGCCACCAGTCAAAATTCTGTGGTTTCCTTCATGGTCACGAATTCATTAAACTTCTTTTTGACCTCAGGCTGACAGTTTCCTCATCCAAGGATGATTGTCTAGTCTTTGTCCTATTTAAGGACTAAAAGTAAAAAAAGTCTCTTCAGAATATGCTTGAACCTGAGGTTTCCTTTTCCCCTTAGAACAAGGTGCCACGCAAGAGATAGGACTTCTTCTTGCAATTTGCAAAATGCATCACAATGTATCTAATTCTGAAATGTGCATCCTCCCTCCGTTTTCTCTGTGGATGTAGGAGTTTGCGAGCACCGGATATCCTCCACATCTTTGCTTGTAAAGGAAAAGATTGGAGACCAGGGAGAAGTTCATCAAGAACAGTATCGCATAATACATCCCTACAGTGAAATAAAATGTAAATGTTACAAGATGATGAACTAGATCTATATGTTTTAGAAGAATGTCCATCAACCAGCGAGAAATAAGCAAAGCACATGCAGGCTTGGAAGTCATAGGGTGTAGTTTAATTGCTTCAATGGTTTAATCCACTTCCCAGCTGTGTGATTTGGGGTAAATTACTCAACCGCGCTATTCTGGAGTCTCCTCATCTGAAAAGTGGGACAGAAAACTTGTCACAGTGAATGCTGTGAAGTAGAACAATTAACCTAGCGGAGGGTGAGATGGTATCCACAAAGTGTTAACTACTAGTGGAGGTCGTAGGGTCAGTGGTATAAGCAAATCCTCATCGCTGTCATTTGGCTAAGGAGCCCTGGCGGCGGAGTGGAGGAGAATTGGACTGCTGACTGCAAGCTCAGCAGTTCAAAACCACCAGCCACTCCACGGGAGAAAGGAAAGAGTTACATTCTCCGATACTCACAGGGGCAGTTCTACTGTCCTATGCTCTCACTGGAGATTGGAATCGACTGACAATATTGAGCCCATGTGGCCCGCACAGGGGGTGGCTTAGTCAGTAAGCTGCTCCCCTCTAAGTTGCTTTGAACCTACCCGTATCTCTGTGGATAGAAATGAGACTGTCTGCTACTGCAAAGATTTATGTGTCAGAAACCCAGAAGGGTAGTTTGTTTGACTCGGTCCTCTATGGTTGCTCTGAGTCAGAATTATCTTTGCGTTGGTTTTTTTTATTTTGTTTCCATCTGGCTATTTTCATGCCTGCTCCTAAAGGAATCCTGCGGTTATGCTTTGGGCTGTGATCTGAAAGGTCAGTGGTTAGAAACCACCAGCTTCTCGCAGGTGATGACGGGACTTTCAACTCCTGGGAAATGGCCGGGAAATTCACAGGGGAAGTTCTACTCTGTCCTACAGGGTTGCTGTGAGTTTGGGTTTGAGTTTTCTTAACCTAGAGCATGAATTCTCACCAGTGGGAAACCTCAGCACAAGGTCAACCCAGACTCCTTCGGGCAAATGGGAACTGTAAGGCCTTTAGAACACTGTGAGAGCCAGCATTATGAGAGTGCCTTTCTTTTCATTTTCATTTATTAGGCTTTGTGTTTGTTCTTCTTTTCCAATGAGTTCATATTACTTTTAGAAGAAAAGTTATTTGGGTAGGTCAGCCTAGGAGAATTAATCTCCTAATTGCCTCTCTTAATACACGGAGGCAGGTTTACAAAAAGTCCAGGGAAGGTGACCCCGAGGCCTCGAAGCTTCCAGTACTTGATTATAACTTGACTAGAAATATGAACACTCTAAAGAAAGCATGTCGCTATTTATAAGCTGGACCCAGGAGGATGACCGAGTTTAGAAACAATAAAGACCAGAAAACAAACCTTGGGAGTTCAATAAGTATGCGCTCAGTGACTATGCTCAAAGTGTGTGGTTTGAACCAAGGAAAGAGCATCACTGGAAATGTGGCAATCAACTTCTGTAAAGCATGATGACCGTGGACACCCAGGGGACAGTTCTAGGAGATGGAACACATTCAGCTGTGTACAATAAAGACCGGGTAAGTGGCAGAGACATTCACTGGTCTCCTATCTGTGAGTGTACCCCCAGGCTGGTCACTGGGCTGCTTCTTTGGCATTGACATGAATATTGCATTTTCTGTAAGGACTTTGGACAGATTGTCAGGAGAGATCCGTCCCTGGGAAAATGGAGGGGGCACAGAAAAAGAGGGATGTCTTGGACACAATGGATTTACATAGTAACTGCTCTAGTGGGCTCAAATTTAAGAACAATTATCTCATTCTGTGGTATATAGGGTCACTCAGAAAATAATTTACATATGTGTTTAAGTTTGAAGAATATATTGAGGAATATATTAAAAAGTCATAAGCAATTATTTTGGGGTAGGGGATTATAGGCGGTTAGGGTTTGAGTTTCAGGGTTTTCTGAATGTGTTCACTGAAAGTGGATTTGAGTGAGGAGCTGCTGTAGAGATTACAACCCTAGAACAAAATGCTGCCAGATTCTGGGGGCTCCAACCTTGTTTATGCATAAGGTTTTCATCAACTGGTTTTTCAAGGATAGATCATCAGGCCTTTCTTCTTCATCCACCTTCCTCTTGAAGTTCCTCTGAAACCTGTTCATCACTGTAACAACCCAAACCTCCATGGAAACAAGTGTGATGGCTGCTTATCAAGTGCCTCGGTGGGGAATCCAACCAGAACGCTTGCAAACAAGGCTAACACTCTGCTCCTAAGGCACCAATGTCTTCCAACCATGTCTTACTTCAATAATAATAGCTCAACTGAAAACTTTCCAATACCTGAAGTCGGAATCCACACAAGGGCAATGGGGAGCTTTGCTCTGTTTGTTAGTTTATTGTGTCCCAGGTGCCCCCACTGAGTGCTGGGCAGTTACAAACATAAGAACGCAATGTGAACCCAAACAGTTGTGGTGGAGCGGTTTCCTACTGAGCTGCCAGGTAACCAGTTTGAAACCACCAACTCCAAGGGAGCAAGAGAGGCTTTCTACTCCCATGAAGAGTTACAGGGCAGTACTACCCTATGGTCGTTATGAATCAGCATCGACTGGATGGCAATGAATTTCTACCAAAGCACAGTGTTCCTAGGCTGGACTCTGAAATTCAGAAGACTGTGATGTTATAATCAAGTTGACCTTGAACATGTAATTTAACTTTGCTCTACCTTAGTTTAAGGTAGTCTCTCTGCCTTATGTGTAAAATGGGAGAACGAACATGGAGACTGTTGTCTAGGGAGATAATGTATATAAAACCCCTTGGTGAGTGTGATGAGAAGGGGGGAGACCCAAAATCACAGGTGCAGAAGCAGAGATGTAGAGAGGGCCTATCACGGTCAGTCAGGAAGAATGTCTGCAGTGGTGACTGTAATGGTGGAGCGGTCCAGAAGGGCAAGATATAAAGTTGGACGTATCTAGGAGCCAAGTACAGGAGGTGTTATGTCTGTAGTGGATATCATGGCCTCTCTTCTACAGAGGCTGGGGTATGCTCTTGTCACAGAGCACTGCAATAAAGGAGTGATATTATTACTACAGTTCTAGCCCAAGGACGGTTCATGAAGACACTTTTCCCAAAGACAGCTGTGACCCTCAGGGGAGCATGATCATGCAGTTCAGCAAAACCCTGGCCTTCTTTGCCACCAACCCCTGGGTCTGAAGCATTCCTACACAAGATGAGAAGAGCTATTTGCCATTTCCCATCCCTCATGCTGTCTTGAATAGCCTAAACTCTAAGAATTTCTACTCTCTTTCTATTAAAAGAATATAGAGCTCAGGGCATTTCTCATACCTTGCGCCCCACTCTCATTCTCCACCCCCACCTCCTGAGCTGGAAAGGGGTAGCTGAGTCACTGGGTCTCTGAAAGCACCAGCTCACAGCAGGTCACAGAAAATCAATACTTCCCTCTGAAGTTATCCAAAGTGCTGAGGCCTTTAGACAAAACTCCAGTAGGTGGGAGTTTTCAGCATTATCAACAGCCTTTCACAGCATTAGAAAATGTAGGTTTATTTCCCAAATGGCTCAGGGATGTGGCAGTAGGAGTCATTCTCAAAGATGTAGACTGGTTGACTTTGGCTACTGGAAGTGGTTTTCAGAAATCATAGTTTTGTCTGCACAAGAAGTGGCTGGACATTGTCAATAGCGCTCCTACTTCCAGAGGTCAGGGATGGAACAACACCTGGCAGAGAAACTGTCTGTGTCAGATTGTCTAATAAGCCAGGTAAACATAGTCTTATCTATGCTTACTTATGAATCGATAGTGACTAGTTTCATATTTTTTCACTACATTAAAATTCTGTCTCTAAGTATGGTGGGCATGTCTCTCTTCCAACCACGTAGCACTTCCTATGAATCAAAGTCTTTTTTTAACTTCCCTGGAAAGGGAAGGCGTACCCAGTTAGACTGTACACTTTAAAAAACAAAAACCAAACTTACTGCCTTCTGATGGATTTCAATTCATATTGACATTGCAGAGAAGTCAATGCATGCAGCTAAGTTTGTTCTTGTCTTGCTTACTACCCTCTGGAAGCAATATAGCATCATGGCTAATATAGCACTATAGCTTTAAAAATAAGTACCCTAACTTCTTAGATGTAAACCCAAGTCCTATCACTTGTGTAATCTTTGGGTATAATCATGGCGACACATAATATCACATAGCATTCAATGGATGTTGGGTGTTTTTATTAGAAATATACACTACACTAGATCAAAATTGCTGAAAAGTAGGAATCATAGCAGTTAACTACTTCTGTTGTCTTTTTTAGAAATTAGAAAATCCTTCATAGGTCTTCAGAATTTTAAAATAAGCCCTCAGAGGTCTGTTGAGAAATCTCATTCTGGTGACAAACATTCAAATATACAGATACATGCAACCTTCCACAGAATGAATGAGTCCTACAGGGGGATTGGGCTGCTAACTCTAAGGTCAGCAATTCAAAACCACCAGCTTCTCTGAGAGACAAAAAGGAGGCTTTTCCATAAAGAGTTAAGAGTCTCGAAAACACACACAGAGTAGTTCTACCCTGTCCTATGGGGTCACTATAAGTTAGGATTGACTTAATGGTAGATACTTTGAATTTTTGGGTGAGTACCACAGAAGATTGGTTACCTTCAAATTGACTCTTATTCATGGAACACCCCTCCCTTAAGTGTCAATGTACAAACTGTTCATCACCCTATTTTCCCATAGCTGATTTGTTTGAAGGTGACTATAAGGCCTTTCATCCAAAATGCCTCTGAATGGACTCGAGCCTCCACTCTATTAACAGCCAACAATGTGACTCCTCCCACTGCGCTTGGACTCCATCACTGAGTAGATGACCAATAAGCTGTATTATCCTTGTTACCAGTCTGAGTCCTTCTGTTTGTGCCTAAGAACTTCCATCTCTTTCCTCTGCAGCAGGCAAAACCTTCAAAGACAAAGACAAAGAAAAAAAGGCCTTCCTTCTGCTTTCTCTTATGGGAAATGAGAAGAAAAATGGAGGGAGACTCAACTCCCACTCAGCAGGCAGAACAGTGGAAGGAACCCCAGGTAAGGAGAGAAAGCAGCAGCAGAAAGCTAGAGGAAAGGATGTAAGGAAGCTCTGGAGTCTCCAGGAAATATGAAAGCCACAGGAAGAACTAGTTGAACCGAATAAATGGCCCTGGGCTTTAAGAGTCCCCAGGGCAACACATTTCCCAGGGACTTCTGCTGAGAAACCTTCAGAAGAACCCTTTTTGATATCATTTTAACACACGCACACATATTGAGAAGCAAAACACTGGGTGCTAATGAGACTCTCCCAGACAATTCATGTATTTTTAAATGTCAGAACACTAGATGTGAAAGGGGGAATTTTTTATTTCAAAAATGTGGACTTATTTTCATGAAAATTCTTATAAAAGCATAAAAGCCAAATCACATTTAATTCCATATTGTAGGCCTCACCTTAAATGAAAAGAGTAAAATGCCACAGAGTTGAGGTTATTATAAAAACTCTGGGTTATCTAGTTGTTATATTAAGATTGATCATATGCCAAATCATTTCTCTCTTTCTACTTGAAGTGAATCTGGGCAGGAAGACTTAATGTGATGAAACAATTTCACTTGCTCTTTGAAGAATTATCTTGTAAGATATAAAATCCCTTTAAATTTTCCAGGCAGCTGCTTGGGGTTGCTAAGGAAGTTATAGAAATAGAATATATGCTAAATAAATAATTAGTGATATGTGAGGGACAGGTTCTTTATTTTCTTTTCTCTTTTTCAAGATTTCATACCTCTCTAGTGCCAAGAGAAGATAAGTTTCCTTTTTTGTTTTTGTCCCCCATCTTTTCCTCCTTCTCTTCCTTCTTTCTTTAGTTTCTGGGTTGAGGAAGAAAAGCATAATACTCAGAAAGGAGCTAGAAAGGGAGATTTTGAGCTTTTGTGTGTCTACCTTGATGGAAAGATAGGAGAGGAGACAAGCCCTCCATCTCCACACAAACCAGTAAAAGAACTCATGCGACTATTTTATGCAGTTTCCTTTGGGGGATGGATTGCAATTTAAGCCAAGTGTCTCAGTATAAATATCTGTTGTTTGGGCACCAGCACCCACCCACCTGCTCTCTTTGATAGCCATATCCTTCTAATTTGGGGCCAGGAAAATGGCATGCACCTCCTTGTAGGTAGCAGGGGGTAACTGACTCACACCTCTGCTGCTGAGAGGAAATGAGCCACACATCACACCCCAAATGCAACACTCCGAACCAGCTGCCCTCTAGTCTATGCTGACTCAGCAAGACCCTACAGGGCAAAGTAGCCCTGTTCTTGGTGAGTTTCCAAGACTGGAACTCTGTCAGGAGTAGAAAACTTGGTCTTCCTTCCAAAGTGTGGCTGGTGGTTTCAAACTCCTGACCTTGTGGAGGGCAGCCCAATTCTTACCCACCATGCCCATAGGCATCCCTTATTAGAGTGACCAGTTTATGGGTGGGCATATGATACCATAAGAGCCAAACAGTGCCCAAAGACTTCAGCTGACATTTCTGGAGCATGGGGTGGAAGGATTGTGCCAATGCACTTGAGAAGAAAGAGTTGGAGGTTGGGGATATCGAATACAATGAGTTGCCATCCACATACTCCAACGTGATCCCTGTGTGTCCAAGTAGAATCGTGCACCCGCGGTTTTAGTGGTTAATGTTTCAGAAGGAGGTCACCAGGCCTTTCCCCTGAAGTGCTTCTGCTTGGATGCAAATCACCCACCTTTCCGTTAGTAGCCTAAAGCATTGACTGTTTGCGCCACTTGGCCCCTTCTTACAACCACTTTGGGTCTTGTGGGTTTGTTGTCTTTTTTTTAATAATGTAGCCAAGCATCTCAGAGGCAATAAATCCAGAACTAGGAATCTGGTGACACTGTTACAATCCTAATTAACATCACCTGAAAAAGGACTCCCCTGGGACTTTTTAGGTCGAGGAGTTTTTAATTCCTCCACTAAATCACCTTTCGGTTTATTTTTGGTTTAGTTTTCTACTGGGAGTTCTATCTGTTTCAACCAAGAGTCCTAGCCAACCACTGGAAAATACTGTTTAAGGATGTTGAACATTTTTGATTGTTTAATCAATCTCTTCCTTCTTTATGTGAGGGGAAGTAGAAAAGAAACCCAACACCCAAGAATGGTTAGGAGAGCCATGGCCAAAATGTGAAGGGAAACAGAAAGACAAGACTTCTCAACAGCACTGCATGTGAATGAGAATCAGTCACCAGTCAACAAGTTCACTGCTTCTTTCAAAAGAAGGAAACCTAAAACATGGGGCTACTAATGAAAAGATTGGCACCTGGAACCCACCAACTGCCCCACACAGTTTGCTTCCACAGGGATTCACAGTCTTAGAAGCCCTCGAGGAAGGATAGTCCTACTCGGTCCCCAAGGGTTGCCGCAAGTCAGAATCAACTAAGCGTTAAGGAGTTTTCTGGGTCTCTGGTTCAAAGTGAAAGCCTGGGGTTTGTCAGCTGAAATTATCATGCAGTGTTCACATTTAAACTCGGTTGTTGCTGTTGCTACCTGTTTCTGACTCAGCTACTGCTTGTGCAGCAGTAGGAAACACTCCAGGTACTGCACCATCTTCACGTTCCTGGCGATGCTGGTCTGGCCCGCTATTGGGGCAACTGTGCCGTGCATATAAGAGTCTATCATATAAGAGTCTTCCTCCCTACCCCCCCCAGAAGAATTTACTTTAGTGGACATCACTGAAGCTATAGCTCTAGGCGAGGAACATGTCTGACCAGAGCACATGGGAGCAAGTGAAGGGGAAGGAAGAGTGTGTGGAGTGCATCCTGGCCCATCAAGCCTTGAGGACGATATGCCCACTCAGAACAGCCAGTGCACAGAGAGGACCATATGGCTGGCTCCATGATGAGACATGAGGTACCTCCCTGATCCATGATCCTATGGGGGACAACACTGGAGAGAGAGTGTCACGATTGCACCCACTCTGACACCATCACACCGAGGCAAAACACTAAGGGCATGCAGCAGGGCAGTGAAGGGAGCAGAGCAAGGAGATTGCAAGGGAGTGCCAAGGATAAACTTTGGGGCCAGGGCATGGCACCCCATCGAATTTGACCGGAGGACACTCCTACAGGTCAACAAACAGAACTTGAACTATTTACAGGTTTTTCTCTTTTTATTATTATTATTACTAACATATATTTTTTCTGGACATATAAGATTTTTTTTGCTTTTGTTGCCATCACTTTGTTTTCTTTTGCTGCTTTGTCTTGTCATGTGTGTGCAAATTATTATCTCTGCAGGTCTACCTAGATAAGATAGACTGGATGATCAGTCTGAAGGAGAAAACAATGGGACTGATGGTTCCAGGGTACCAAGGAAGAGGAGAAGGGGAGGAGGTGAGTATGACCAACCCAGGAATAAGGGAATAAATGATCCAAAATCAGAGACAAGATGGTTATGAGAGGCCTGGTAGGGATTGATCAAGGGTAAAGTAACTGAAAGAAATTACTGAAGCCCAAATGAAGACTGAGCATGATGGCGGGACAAGAGAAAAATAAAAGGAAATACAGAAAGGAAATAGGAGGCAAAGGGCACTTATAGAGATCTAAATATCGGCATGTACATAAATAAATATATTTTATATGATGATGGGGAAATACATCTACATCATATATTTGATCATGTATCAGTCATCAAAGAATTAAAAATTATAACATTGTAAATGAGGGGAAGTACAAATTGGAGACCCAAAACTCATCTGTAGGTAATGGATATTCCCTTACAAAAGGGTTGTAGGGAGAAGACAAACCAGTCTGGGTACAATGTAGCAATGATGAAACATCCAACTTTGCTCTAGTTCTTCAATGCTTCCTTCCACCCTCCACCACCACCCCTGCCACTATCATGATCCCAATTCTACTAACAAATCCAGGTTGATCAGAGGATGTACACTGCCACAGATAGGAACTGAAAACACAGGGAATACAGGACAGATGATTCCTTCAGGACCAGCAGTGAATGTAGAGAGGGTGGAGAGAAGGTAAGGGAGAAAGGGGGAACCAATTTGAAGGATCGGCATAAAACTTCCTCCCTGGGGTATGGGTACTGGGGAAGTGGGTGAAGGGAGCCATCAGATAGTGTAAGATATGACAAAATAATAATAATTTATAAATTATCAAGGGCTCGTGAGGGTAGAAGGAGCAGGGAGGGAGTGGGGAAAATGAGGAGCTGCTACCAAGGGCTTAAGTAGAAAGCAAAAGTTTTGAGGATGATGAGGGCAATAAATGTACTTGACATACAATGATGGATGTATGAATTGTGATAAGAGTTGTATGAATCCCCAATAGAATAATTTTAAAGAGTCTTCCTCTTTTTAATGACCATCAATTTTACCAGGCCTGAGTTCCTACCCCAGGAATTGATGTCTCCTAATAATCTGTCCAAAATCCATGAGATGAAGTCTCGCCAACCTCTCTCCTAAGGAGCATTCTTATTGGACTTCCTCCAGAACCAATTTGCCGGTTCTTCTGGAAGTTCATCATATTCTTGGCCAAGAGCATAGGTCAAAGGTAGCCATTATTCCTTGGTCTTGCTTACTCATTGCCCAGTTTCCACCTGTGTCGGAAGCAATTGAAAATACGATGGCTTGGGTCCGTTGCACCTTAGTCCTCCAAGTGACATCTGAACTTAAAAGCAGTCGTGGGCAGCAGATTTTCCCTGCATGAGATGTTCTTTGATTGGCTGCCTGCTGCTGCCATGGGCATGAAAAGTGGGTCCAAATAAAATGGGCTTTGGGGAGACTTTGTCTTCTCTCCATATGTTGCCTTTGGGTCCACTTTGGAGGGTTTTTATTTCCTTCATGATTGAGGGTGAATTCACGTGGGAAGTGGTATTCTTTGATTTTCCCCAGGAAGTGCTTTAAGTCCTTTTCCATTTCAGCAAGGAAGGCTGGGTCCGCTGCATGTGCTGGCTCTTGTGGTCTCTCCCTCCAAGTCACATGAGGCATTCTTCACCAAGCCATCCATCTTCTCTGATTATTTGCTCAGAAGACAAGTATGGTGACAGGATAGAACCCTGACAAAAGACCACCTGGTAACAATCTACCTGAGTCTGAAAACAAAGGAAGACACTTACTCGTTTGGGGGCAGCGGGGTGGGGGTTGGGGAGAGTAAAGAAAAAAATATTGTATTTGAGTTTGTTTGTCTTTATTGTTTTCTGAGCATCTGTCTTAAGGTCTGTTTAATTTAAACTGAAAAGTATCTCATTTTCTTTTTCTGAGACAAACCTGTATTTAATCCATATTGGAAGGTCCAAGGAACCCCTTGCATCTGAAATCTTAAGAAACCCTTGACTTTGGACTCACACCACCACTACCTCTGGCAGTCTACTTAATAACCAGGGTAGCTAAGTGACATTAAAAATTACAGCCACATAAAAGCATTGCCACCAAGTTGATCATGACTACGGTGACCCCATGTGTTAGAGTGTAGAACTGTTTCATAAGGTCCTCTTCATTGTCATCTTTATGGAAAGAGATCACCAGATCTTTCTTCTGTGATTCGGCTGGGTGGGGTGGAACCCTCACCCTTTGGCTTCGTATCCACTGCAAAACATCGATGCCACCAAGTTGTCTTTAAATTGATTCCAGGAATGTTAAGGGCATTTTGTGGCACCTGTTCAGGTCTTTCCGAAAGGAGGGGATCAACAACCCAGATATTACCATTTTGCCCACCATTAAAAGTGAAATGCAAAATAAATGTTAGCAAGGGTGTGGGGAGACTGCAACCCTCACGCACTGCTGGTGGGACCACAGGCTGGTTCTTCGACTCTGAGGAAAAGCAGGATCATGCTTCCTCAAAGAGCTATGAGTGGGATTAACAGATGACCCAACCATCGTTCTACTTGGTATATATCCTAGAGATATGAAAGCTGTGACACAAATAGATATATGCACACCCATATTCCTCGAAGCACTATTCACAAAAGTGGGAGAATGGGAAAATACATTTCGGTGCGCACAGATGGAGGAATACGATGCGATGTTCAAGAAGGATGATGAATCTGTGAAACCCCCCATAATGTGGGGGAACACGGGTCACATGGTACTGAGTGAAATTGGTCATCGCTAAAAGACAAATATGTATGAGTCCACTAATCTAAAGAGTCAAGGAAAGGTTGTCATGCTAAAAGCAACATTCTTTGATAGTTACCAGGTGTGGGAGGAATGAGGACGAATGAGAAATCTGGAGTTAAGATGTAGGTACGCGTTCATTCAGGTGAAGGGGAAGGCAGTCTGCAATAAAAAGGAAATTAGGAGGCAGGACATAAGTGAGACTGGGAGATTTGCAAGAGTTAAAGGCAAAAGAAGCAGATCCTCTTAGGACTGCAATCCAGCAAGAGTGGTGATCTGTTCGGCTAGACCCAGGCTGAACTGGTACGGGAAGGAGAGTGGGAGTACACCTGCAAATGTATCATCTATCAACTTAACAGACAATTAAGATAGGTGCATTTACCTTTGCTAAAAATATATCCTTGAATGTGATGAAGCACCAAGGGCAAAGTTATGTCAACATCTTAGACATAAACAAACACTTTAATGAAGTGAGTCACTGGGCCTGAGGAATCAGGACCATGTAAGTGTGTCAATCTATTAATTTGTATCATTGAGTGCCTTCTTCTTTTTCTCTGATGCTCTGCCTGCTGTGATCGTAAAGTGTTCACTGCCCACGGTTTTGAGGTCAGGTCCTTCTTCCCAAACTGTGTTTTGTTTGTAAGTCCTGCTAACACCATGGGTGAGGCTTTGGTATTTAAAACACTGGCAATAGAGCTTCCACCATCACACCCACATGCACGCCACCACAGGAGGACAAACCACCAGATGAGTGATGGCTAGGACCTTTCAAGATCAGGATTCTTTATGATGGAGAGAAATAAGCCTACATTTTATTCAAGAGGCTATATGCTGGGGCCTCCCTGTTACCGTAATTTAGCTTTTAAGCTAAACCACACAGTTGCCATCAGCAAATAGCGCTCTTCTCAAACTCAAAAAGGCCAGGACATGGACTTCTTCAGAAATAGGGACAAAACAAAGGGAAGTAAAAAAACAAAGGGAAGTAAAAAAAGAAAAGAAAAGAAGATCATGATTTCTAGAGATAGCTGAAGGGGCTCCATTAGTTTCCAGTTTCTGTTAGAATGAATCATCGCACATTTTTGTGGGCTAACATGACACACACCTATTATCATAGAGTTCTGGAGTTTGTAGTCTGCAACAGGTCTCAAAGGGCCCAAATCAAAGGAGTTTGGAAGAGAATTATAATCATTTCCTACTTTCTAGAGTCTGTCACAGCATATCAAGTAACTACAGTATTGATTTAACTTGCATCACAAATGGACAGACACACATAGCCACCTTGGCTTATGGCCCTCTTCCTTCATTCTTAAAGCCTTCATCAAGTCCTTCTCCCAATACCAGCATGCTGGTTCTCTCTCTCCCTCCGTCTCTCCCGCCATCTCTCTCTCTCTCTCTCTCTCTCTCTCTCTCTCTCTCTCTTTCCCATTTGTTAGTATCCTGTGATCACATTAGGCTACTCCAGTTGATCTCGGATAATCCTCCCATCTCAAAATCAGCTGTTTAGTAACCTTAATTTCATCTACAACCTGAATTCCTCTTGGCCACATACTCTAATATATTGACGAATCTGGGGATTAGGTTTGCAGCAGACATTTTGGGATTTTTTTTTTTAGTCTACCAGGAAAGGTTAGAAAGCAGGCTGCCTGACAGGTGAGGAGCTAGGAAATACAGCCAGGGTGCATGAGAAAAAAAAAAGAGAAAATAGGTCAATTGAAAGCAACATGAGAAATAGTTCTGGTCATCTCCAACGCTTATGAAATGCAGGGCAGTGCTACGAATCAAGCATGTTCTATCCTATAGCTTTTGTATGCTCTTTCAGTATAAACAAATGAAGTATCAAAATTCACAAGTCACATCGAAGAGTAATACAGGGACATATCTCTATACGGTCCAAGAATTCTTGGGATCTTAATGCATTGTGACTTTGGAACACTTGATATCCATGCTATATAAATAATTTCTGTAAATTAAACCTCTTAATCTAACTTTTTGCTAAAAGTGCTTGTCCTGTATTTCAGGGAGTCCCTGGAGTGCAGCATTCCAGAAATCCAATTACCTGGGGGGATTCAGGAAAACGTGCATGAATTAATAACAGCAACCGTGTAGAAAAAGCCATTCCCAGCACATCATCATTATTCTCTCCCGGGAAAAGAAATCTCTGTGGATTTGCTAGAGGTTGTTAGTCCCATTTTAGAGATGGGAAAGCAAAGGTTATGCATACAAAGCAAGGCAGACCCGAACTCAGTTTCTAATACAACAACATTTGATTCCAGGTTTTTCTACCCCCTAGTTCCACAAATCTTCAAACAGTCAAAAGGAGAGTTTGTTGGGCCCTTTTAATTCATCTATTTCCTCAGGTTAGCCCTAGCAACACCCAATGCTCTTAACCCCTTTTCAGGATCCTTTACCATAAGGCCTCAGAAAAATTGTATCTGCTGCACACAATAGTGAGGAAATGAATCCAACATTAAGTTGCTTGATTATAAAATGGCAATGATGCAATCCTGACAAGGCATTTAGAGAAACACAATTTAGTCTGCTCTAGGAGCATAATGGTCTCTTGTGAATACTAGAGGTTCTTCTCCCAAATCTTTGGCTGCTACAACAACAAAGATCAGGAACCCAAACTCAGATTGGAAAGGGGTGATACCTGGCATATAATCAATCACGTGCTACGTGACCCTAGGACAGTCACTTACCTTTCCCAAGTTTCAGTCCCTGAATATGTAAAACTGGGATGAGAACACATCTCCTGCAAGAGGCCATTGTGAAGAATAAATGAGATCCTGTGGTGTGCCATAAAAACCTTTAGGGGAAACTGCCTAGCCCACACAGCTTGTTTGAGTGGGTTTCTCTTTCTTTCACCCAAAATAGCTTCACAAAAATAGCAAGTGGGAGAGCTTAAAACAATTCCTAGCCAGAACTCCTAAGAAATGTGAGTGCTGGTGTTTGTCAGAAGCCTGGAGTTTTATAAGAAAACCTAACACAATGTCTTACACATAGAAGGCGCTCCTTCATTCATTAGTTCAGTGGCTCTTTTAAGATCAACCACTGATCAAGTGCCTACTATGTGCCTGGCACCATTCTAGACACCAGTAAAAAATAAGACAGAAGCCCTGCTCTCATGTAGCTTACATTCTGAAGAGGAGATGAGTAATTAGCACTATCATGGAGCGTAGTATATACCACTGGAGAAAATAAAACAGGGCAACAAGCTCAGAAGTGAAAGTGGGTTTCAAAATCACAAATTAAGAAAGCTGAAATTTCAACCAACACCTAAAAGACAGGTAAAGGGCAGCCTCTCTGTTTAGGAATCTGAATACTGAACATTCCAGGAAACAGAAAAGAACAAAAAAGGTCCTGGTTGTATGTTGGGCTGCTAACTGCAAGGTCAACAGTTCAAAACTACCAGCCACTCCTCCAAAGTAAAGAGAGACTTCCAATTCTGAAAAGAGGAGTTGATACCAAGGGCTCAAGTAGAAAATGTTTTGGAAATGATGATGGCAACGTGCATATAAATATGCTTGATACAATTCTTTTGGGAGTGTTGTAAGAGCTATATGAGCCCTCAATAAAATGATTTACTAAATAAATAAATAAGAGGTACAGTCTCAGAAACACACAATCAGCTCTACTTTGCCCTTGAATCAGAATTGAACGGATGGCAGTCAATGTGAGGATTGAGACTTCTTCTCATGTATTTTGGAAATGTTATCAGAAAAGACCAGTCTCTTGGGAAGCACATAATACTTGATAAAGCAGAAGGGCAGTCCACAAAAGGAAGACCCTGTGAGTTGGATCAACACAGGTCCTGCAGATGGCACAGGACTGAGTTGTGTTCCATGCTGTTGTACATGGAATCTGTTGAGAGTCAGAATCTTCTCAGGACATCTGATATCAGCAGCAACAAAGTGAACACAATTATTGCTTTAGAAATCAGTAGATTCCTTAAAGTTGGCCAAAAACATCTCCTAGAATTCCCTACAGCAGTTACAGATGAAACCTGATTTTCCCAAGAGCTGATAAACATACAATGTGTTTGCCTAGCATGGTCACTAACCAGCCGGCCTAAAATGTGATGGCAAATCTCTATGAGAATGAAGCAAGGCACCGACAAATAGGGGACCAAGTTAAACAGAGAGAGAAAGAAAAAACAGAGATCTGATGATGTCTTCTGAGGCTCTGGACCCAGCTTTACTTGAAAACCATTACTCTCTAGACCCCCCAATCACATAAACCAATACGTTATCTGTTTTCTTTCTTCTTTGTTTATTTCTCCCTGCCTACAATAGTTTGATGCCTACCCTTAGGATAAAAAAAAGAACTATTAAATTGATGTGCTGCTTAGTTTCCCTATAAATACACCTTATAGATTCTTAAGGTTAAAGAAATATTTTAAGCAAAGGTGATCCTAACTGGTGAGTGTTTAAAAATAAAATCCAACTGCCTGCTTTTAATTAATGGCAAGATGGTCTGAAGGGCTCTCAGTGAGTTATAATTTCAGACTGAAATCCCCAAGACAGTTTCACAGGAGCTTGTGAAACCACAGGAAGCACTAGGATTGAGAGATTGCTCTAACAGGGTGGTGCTTCCATCAGTTCCAGGGACACCATCCATTATGCAAAAGCAAAACGTTTCAAACTTTGGAATGTACGACCCTGGCAATCTTTCATCCACCTGAAGGTTTGAAGCCTCTCTCCTGGCTCAATTGAAAAGTGAAAATGCCGGTTAGGACGTACCCTCACACACACACACACACACACACACACACACACACACACACACACATCATGGTAGGATGACTGAAAAGCAGGAATAAAAGCAGCCAGATCTTAAGAGAGGGAATTCCACAGGGTCTTATCGAACAGTTCTGCCTTCTGAAATACTTTCATCTCTGCAGAAAAATCTGCAGACAACCGTGTTCTTGGAATCCCTAGTGCTTTGAGACCCATTCCAGGCCCGTGACATCCATTATTCCTGGAACCTGGGGGAAATGTCAGTGTCTAAGGCCAAGGAGCCTTCCCACCTCCTCTATTGGAGCCCACCTGTGGAGCATGCTGGCTGCAGAAAATTAGACCCCCGTCTTCCCCCAGCTTAAATGACAATTGCATAAACTCTGGAATCTGGTTTTGATTATTCTCTGGAGAGCGACTTAAGAACTGCTTCAGGGTTTGAGATCCCTCATTCAGACATAATCTTGAAATAAAAGACTATCTTCAAATGAAAAGTGTAGAACAGCTTTCTCTTTAGGGCGTTCCATGCTGCTGAGTAGAATGAAAGGAAGGGATTGGAAAAAGAGAGAAGTAGGGACCGGAGAAATGTGGTCTGTCATGGACTATGTAAAACTCTTCAGACAATGTTTCATTCCATCCCGCGCCAGCCTTTGAGATATACTATGCTCTACCACAGTGAGCTCATGATAGTGGACACTGCTGAGCCCATTCTACAGATAAAGGAATTAAGGCTGACTAATATTAAATACATAAGATTGAGTAGATATTAGTAAACCTAAGTAAAGAGCCCTGGAGGCCCAACAGCTGCTAACTGAAAGGACAGCAGTTTCAAATCTACCCAGACATTCTGTAAAGACCTCACAATCTACTCCCATAGAGATAACAGCCTAGACAACTGTATGGGGCAGTTAGACAGCATCACTACAAACCAAAAGATGAGCTCCTGGCATCAGGCATCTCACAGGAGCAACTATTAAGTCCCTTCTCTAAAGCTGCACCAAGAAGAGGCAGAAGGTTCTTCTGACTTAGCAAGGGAAACACCAGCTCTCACATATATTGCTTCTACTCCATCAGCCTCCTCTCTCTGAAAGGTCCAGTGCCGAAGTGTGTACCCAATCTCATGGGTGAATGAACGCCACACCGATAACATCAACTCGTCACCTAAGAAACAGAGGTCAAAATTGTTTAAGTACTTCGGTATCCAAGAGCACTGGGAAATGGGGGAGCAATACCTCGAACCCGAAATTTTCTCACTCACAGGACTTAATCCAACTGAGGGCAATCTGTTTCCTAAGACATCTATGTAGAACAAATGCAGGGGCTTCTGATGATGAGTGAACAACTGAGAATTTCCCCCACTTAAAGGATCTTTTTAAAATTGGGAATAAAATCAGAAATTGGGAGACCTGTCTCTTTCATTTTTCTTTTTCCATGTTCTTTTTTATATTAAGTTACTTCTGTTGCTTTGCCATATATCTAGGAAGTATTCCCCCTTTGTTATTGCAAAATTCATAAGGGGTATTAAGCTTAGACAACATTATCAGCCAGAATTCTGTTACTCTGAAAGACCTGAGTCTGGCTATTCAAGTTACTTTCAGAAATTGGTTTAAATCCCTTGCTTCTCCCTGACAAAATACTCACTGCCATGGAATCAATTCCAGCTCACAATGGCCCTAGAGTTCAGAGAAGGGCTACCAAGGACTGTTCATGTTAGCCCTTGAAGCCCTTGATTAGTAGGGTTAGCATACCAGTGCTTAGTACTCTGCATCACCAGGGCTTCTTGAGTTTACTCCAGGGACTATTGAGCTTACTGATGTGTGCTTTGTCCTCCAGAAACCTTTGTTGCGTATATTAAAAACTTAACCTAGATTTCAGATCAAAACCTGGATTTCCATCTTCTCCTACTAAGTTGACTAGCTGGAGTCATCAGTGGGTCCATGTTAGAGAGTGTATGTAGGTCATGATAGGTCTCTACCTAGTTGATGTCATTCACATGTATGATAAGCCTGGGCCCTGAAAACACTGGAGTTTGTGACCCTTGGTTTAAGTTAAGCAGATACAGGCTGCAAAACCTAATCATTATTCAGGCTTTCCCCCAAGTGACCCCCCCCCCCCGAAAAAAAAGAGAGACTCTTTAGCCACTCTTGCAATGGTGGTAACAGAAGGGAAGACATAGCGTGTGAGGGAGCAAAAGAGTGAGGTATGGAAAACCCCAGTTCTCATGCTGGTTTGGGTTTCTATTCTCAAACACGCATTGTACTTAGAAATGCATTCACTGACATCGCTTCATCGATTCCACCCAACAATCCTGCAAGGAAGGACTCCTGCTCATATAAGGGAACAGAAGTCAGGGACCAACAAAACAAAACCCAAAGCTTTCTTATGCGACCCGAATCATCCAAGCAGTAAGTCACAAAGCCAGGTGTGCGGAGGTGATTTATCTGAACTTTTCCTTGTGGATTAGGTGAAAGTTTACAGAGTAGATCATCAAGCTTACATCCAATTAACCCATAAGCATTTTGTTTCAACTCATGCACTGCAATGCCTTCAATGTATTCTCACTTATCTGTGTTTTACTTTTTGATTCCTCTTTCTTTCCGAACCTTCTGAACTCTGTCCTTGGGCTAATGCTACCTTTTTACTCTTCAATGGCTGGTCATTCTACCACAGAGATGAGTTCAGCTCCAGACCCAAAGGGTGACTAAAGGCCCTAGTCTCAAAAGGTCCCACCAGAGTCTATCTTACCAGTAATCCTGGGTTCTTTTATGATTTGGAGTTTGACTCCACATTTTTCTCCCACTCTATCTGGGGCCTTCTCATGTGATCCTTTACAGAGCAATCAGTAGTGATAGACAAGTTTCATCTAGTTCTTCTGGTCTCCGGCTTAGAGAGAATGCTGTTTGTGTAACCGGTTAATGCATCACATTAACCATGTGTCTTTGTATTTTCACCACACTTCTGATCTCTTGACCGGGAGAGACCAAGAATTGCACTTATGGATGGATGCTTACAGCTTTGTAGACCCCAACCCTATGGCATCCAACAAAGGAATATCACAACATTGTCATTTGCTAACAATGTTATGCCAATTGATCTTGGTGTCCTCTGAGTCTATGATTTTGACACTCCAGACCTAGCGACTCATTATCTCAAGAAATTGTCAAGTGTAGCTGATCTAAAACATGCTGCTTTCAGTTACCTCATATGCACGTGGCAGTTGGAAGGCCAAAGAATTGATGGCTTTGAACTATGGTGCTGTCAAACAATATTGTCTAAGCACTGTGGACTGTCAGCAGTACAAACCATCCTGTCTTGGGGAGAAGTACACCAGCAGGCTTCTTGAAGTGAGGATGGCAAGACTTTGTCTCATGTACTTTGGACGTGTTATCAGGAAAGACGGGCCCTTGAAGAAGAACTACCATCTTGGTAAGGGAGAGGGTCTTTGAAAAAGAGGGAGCACCTCAACTATAGATACTGAGACTGTGGCTGCATCAGGGGGCTCACACATGGAAACAAGTGTGAGGATGGCAGCAGACTGGACACTCTTTCTGTCCATGGGGTGATCGCAATGGTTCAGAACCAACTCTGTGACACCCAGCAATGGCCACAACACACAAAGTGTTCATATCATCCCCTGTATCACACAATCAGAGTTTGAAGGCAGGTTTTCACAACTTTTGAGAATTGAAAAACCAACACACAAAAACGTTTTGGAGAGCAGTGAAGGCTGCTTCCATCTCAGGGGGTTTGCACCTGCTATTCTTCTACTTGGTCTTCCTGAGATCTTCACGTTAAGAGATCTGACTCTTCATTTAGGTCACTTCCATAGAGAGGCCTTCCACAACCATCCTATCTTTAGCAGCGCATGTATACACACTCACATGACTCGCTAGCACAGTGCTCTTCATAATGAAGTCCCAGGACCAGCAGTCTCTGCTGGGAGTTAGAGAGAAATAGGTACAAAATCTTATGCCCCACCTCAGACATATGGAATCAAAATCGGCATGTTAGACAGATGCCCAGATGAACACTGCTCACTTAAAAGTTCCAGAAGCACTGCCCCGCATAAGCGCTGTCTACTAAAAATACAAGGTGAGGCCCAAACAAATTAAAAATGTTCTAGTAGCCACATTAAATCAAGTAAAAAGAAATGGGAGATATTCATTTTATTACTTTACTTGGCCTTTAGGTGAATGCCATTGTTTCAACATAGAAGCAGCATACAGATGATTAACAAGCAAGGTCAGCATTCCACTTTTCAAACCAAGGTCTTCAAATTCTGATTTGCACTTTATACTCAACATGTTTTGATCCAGATGTGTCAGATGCTAACATTCACATGAGGATAGTGGCTACTGGGCTGGATAAAGGAATTCTGGACCAGTCGGCATAACTTACTGTAGTTTCCACTAGGCTGTTGTAACAGCCAGAATTTCCACGAACTGTGTATTTTTACGTTTCTGCCTCCCCTGCTGCCTGGAAGGAGCCCTGGTAGTGCAGTGGGCTAAGTGTTGGGCTGCTAACTAAAAGGATGGAGGTTGGAGCCCACCAGTCACTCCAAGGGAAACAAGCTGAGGCTGTCTGCTTCCATGAAGTTTGACCGCCTTGGGAAAATGATGGAACTGTCCTGCCGTGTTCTGAAGGCTCCCGATAAGTCAGAAATGACTCACGAGTAGTTTGGGCTTTCCTGCTTTCTAGAAAACAGATATGCAATCTGTCTGTTCACCACTTTACGCACAGCTCTTAAAACAGTCCTGGGTTCAGAATAAATATTTGTTAACTATTTTTTGAGTGAATGACTTAAATGATCGCTTTGATGTTGGATAGGCGGAGATGCGATGCAATAGAGGTAAACAGCAATCTGACACTTGAAAGATGTGGATTCAAATCTCAGCAGAGCCAATGACCAGCTGCGTGACTTTGAGCACGTCAATAACTTGTACCCTTAACCAGCTACTTGTAAATACAGAAAAATACTGTCTAGCCCAAAGGGCTATCAGTGATATTCAAATGTGCTAATATGTCCAGAAAATACCAACTAGAACAATAGTAACAAGAAGCTCACTGCTGGCTCCTAGAGACCTTACAGGACAGGGTAGAACTGCCCCTGTGAGTTACTGAGGCTGTAACTATTTACAAAAGAAGGAAGCCTCCTTTTTCCTCCTCTGAGTGGCTGGCTTCAAAAGGCAGGCCTCATGACTAGTAGCCTAATGTGTAACCCACTCCCCCACTACCAATCCATAAATGCCAATGCCTTTCCTTACTTTCATTCTTTCTACAGAGAGATTATATATGCAAATAATGCTGCAGATCAAATTCCTCTGGGTAGCATTAAACATCATTGTTGAAACCATTTTCCAGGGTTATAGTCCTTCAGCCAATGGAGCAGATGTAATAACTGTTGCCAGTGAAGATACCTAGAACTCCTGATAAATCAATTCCCATGACCCCGCAACTGAGTGGTTTCCAAAGTAGAGTGGTTACCAAAATAAAAATAAAAACCTTACTGCCACTGAATAGATGCCAACTCAGAGCGGCCCTATAGGATAAGGCAGAACTGCTTTTGTGGCTTTCCCAGACTGTAAGTCTTTCAGGGTTACAAGACTGTAACATTGTCTTTCTCCCTCACAGATGGTGGTTTCGAACTGTTGGTCTTGCAGTTAGCAACCCAATGAATAATCACTACACCACCAGAGCTCCTAGCAAAGTGGTCACAGTTTGTGTTATGTAGGAGGGAAGCCATGAGGGATAATGCTTTTGAAACAGTCACCATCACAGGGGCCAGCAGCTGGCCTTCACAAGGCCCCCACCCTTTGAAGAGGTTAAGTGCTCTGAGTAGAGAACCCCTAGAAGTGTCCACTGGGAGATAAGCTTGTGGCTTTGTTCTTTTGAGGTATATGAATTATTGGTCTGCGTCAACTCCACAAGTGAGGCTTGCTTCTCCATTGCGGTTTCACACATACCTCAGTCCATGAGTCGATTTAGTCCTTATGATCTGATGCACATGTTTTCATCACAAATGTCTTTTGAAAGCACTTGAAATCAAAACCCAGATTTAAAGATAACTGGAGAGATATTGAGGGGAAAAAATTCAAGGTCTGTTTTATTGAATATGAAGAAAGCATGAGGCAGCTCCGCTTTAGAACTGCCCGGATTTTCTTTTATTGCTTCCCTCTTGCTGATAATGCAAGAATCAGAGACACTGTCCAAATTGGAAGGCTGTTGGAAACAAACAAACAAACAAATGCCGGAGAAAATACCAAAAATTTTAATGAAGTTGTGGATTTCTAATAAAGTCAATAGTAGAATAAGATTCCAGGTAGCTATCTAAAGAGGAAGGATACGAGGAAAGGTTGCTACAACCAATTTGAATCAATGTCACTCTTTCCTTTTCTATCAAACAGGGAACATGGCATCCCTTCACCCCATGTTGAGGAGAAGGAAGAATCCAAAGAGGAGAATCTAATGAAATTTTGCACAAATGGCTCTTCAAAGTGCTAATGTCCAGGCTAAAGAACTATCCCAATATTTTGGGCCTCGGTGAGTTCTAGAACATTCTGCGCAAATTCAGAGATACATATTGACAGGTAGAGGGTTGTCTCTAAAACATTCATAAGGATCTACCAGGGCAAGACAGAGCCCTGATGGCGAGTGGGTTATGGGTTGGGCTGTTAACCACTAGCTCATCAGTTCTAATTCACCAGCTGCTCTGCCAGAAAAAGATGAGGCTTTTGTCTCCAGGAAAGGCTCGCAGTTTCAGAAGCCCTAGGAAGCAGTTCTATGCACACTCTGTCCTATAGAATCACCATCAGTGGGAACGGACTTGATCGCAGTGGGTTTAATTTTCTCAGTTTTCCAAGAGAAAGAGAATCCCTGGGTGGTGAAAAGGGTTAAGTACTCTCCTGCTAAATCTGAATAGGGTTCAGCTGGAAGTTTGGGCTCACTCAGGAGAACTACTGAAGAAAGGTTTGGTGATCTACTTCCCCCCAAAACAATGCCACTCAAAACCCTATGAAACACATAGTTCTATGTTTAGTAGTCAATAGGAATCTATTTCATGACAATTGGTTTATTTGTTTGTTTAACCATTCAGGTAGGGATCAAAGACACAGAAAGTGACGATCAAATGAACCCAGTCATCTCTAGGGAATCCAGTTAAATCTCTGCTGTTGAACACTTTTATGGGTGGCAACCAAACTTTAACCCTGGGCACCCAACACACCACCAATGACTGCTAGGAGCAGTAAATGGGGAATACCACAAGGCTAAAATAGTATCTTCCAGGGTGATATCTTGACATTTAAGTAGTCTATACAACTTTTCTTCCCAGCCTCAGTGAAAAACACCACTCGGTATTTTGACATTTGCTGGCAATTCATTCAGAAACAACTCAAAAGCTTACCACCAGACTTTGTGACCCGCATGCCACCAGGAACCCTCTACCAACTTTTCCGTTAAGCCATCTGAAGAAAACACTTCATTCTTGCTTTACAGCTGCTGGAAAACCACCGTGAAACAGGTTGGAAAGATCTGATCCTTATGCCTCTTTGTTCACCAAAGAGCATTACACACTTCCCACAAGGCACACAGCTTTAAAATTAGAACTGAGAAAAAGCCACAGTCACCTCATAAGTCCTAGAGCACACCACCAAAGAAACCAGAGCTCATGCATTCCTCCAATCCACCACTGAAACTCCCAGACATGAGACCCTGGCTTTATTTTGCTGTTGTTGCATTAATCATCCCAACACCTTTTTAATCTTAATAACATACTGGGAGCCATGGCTTGTGATGTTATAAATACTGATTTTCTAGTTAAATTAGGCATTTGCTGTTTTATGTTTTGATAGGAAGGGGCTGTTTGAAGGCTCCGAAACTATTGCAATTAGTTCTAGCTGTTGAAACAGATAAGACATTAACAGACACATTCGCTGTTTTAGTTTAACATGTTGGGATGTTTATGCCTAAAGTGTACTCCTCTCAAGCTTTTAAAGCATAAGGCGTATTTTTAAAAGAGGGGAGGAAATCAATCAAAATACACACATTTATTATATATTTCTGAAGTTATTTCAAAAACTTTCCTAGGCTCTGATTGACACGTAGAAAGCACATCCCTTGAACAAGAAGACAGCCTGATGGAGAGTCCTCCTCACCTACCTATTGCCTCTGTTAAGATGATAACATCACTTTAGCTGACAAAGTCTGTGTTTCTGTTTGACAATCGCAATTAATTACTGAAACGCAACCAGAGATGGAGGCATCCATCCAGATCTGTGCTCCAGAACAAGGACAGCATAAGAGAGAGTCAGAGGGAGAGAGAGGATGTGGCACAGAGAGGGGAAGGGGACGGGGGGTGGGGGGGGGAGCTGGGAGGGGACAGTAAAAGGGAATGTATTGGGGGTATCTTAAGCAGAGGGTTGTTTTTGAATCTTATGGCTGACAGGAAAACTAGATGTCTTCTATCCACACTGAATTTTCAAACCCTCTTTTCTCTCTTCATTTCACCACAGGTGAAAGGGAGGACAGGAGAGACATGGCCGCATCACCAAAGACAAGCTGCAATCTGTTAGGAATGAAGCTCCCAGGTGAAGGAGTATGGGTGTAGAGAATTAAAAAAAAAAAACTCTTATGGCACTGTCATGCAGAAGTGGATTCCCTTGATGCAAAATCAACTCGGTGTTCACTCAACCAAGAGGGACGGAAAGTTCTGGAGGTGGAATCCATGCTCAATCTTTACAGGAAAGCCCCAGGTGACCGGGAACACGTTGTGGAACTGTTCCCTACTCATTTTGCCCTGCCCCGAAAACAATACAGTTGGGTTTCTGCTACGCAGATGTGTTTGGGGGCGATTTCGAGAAATTCCAGGGGGATCTCAAAGCTCCTTCGCCAATCCAGCTATCCAGCTTCGGTCCACAGCACCCCCAAACCCAGCAGCTCTGAGCCTCTTAAGTATGGCTTAGGAAACACAGACGGAGGCTCCCTTAGGGCTGCAAACTAACTGGAAGGCTTGCAGTTGAGTATATCTGAGAAAGCACGTTCTTGGAAGCGGAACCTGAGAAGGGCGATGGGAAACTTCCTCTCCTTGCCCCGAGGTTTTGTGATTCTTAAGTCAGCCCCAGCGGCCCGCAGCCACTTCCCCTGCACTACCCCAGCGGGGTTCTTGGACTCTGGGGATGGTGTCTAGAAGTCGAAGGGCGTGGAAAGCTCCCCATCTCCGCGCCCCCCTCCACCTCCCTACAAGCCCCTGTCCCATCCAGCTTATCCCCGGGGGGTCCTACCTGTACCACTCCAGCCCCTTCTCGTAGTGCCTGTCGAAGAAGTGCGGCTCAATGCCCACCGCCCTCACGTCCGGGTGCACTCGGATGGCCTCCAGCAGCGCACGGGTCCCCCCTTTCTTGACCCCGATGATGAGCGCCTGGGGCAGCTTCTTCTCCCCGTAGTCCGCGGTGCTGGCCACGACGCCGCCCCTCTCGCCGCTGCCATTGACCGCCCTCCGGCCGGCCAGCTCCTCGTCCGTCGTGCTGGACTCGGGAGCTTCCCGCTCCAGCAGCGCGCTTTGCGCCGGGAGCATCTCGCTGGGCTCCAGCGAGGTCCGGAGCCAGGCGTCCCGGGGGTGGCCTCCGCCGCCGCCGCCGCCGCCGCTCGCCAGCCCCCAGCCGTCGGCCCCGGGGACGGGGACTGGGGGCCGCTCCCGGCGGCTCGCGCGGTCCGGCGGCGGCGGCGCGGGCGGCGGCGAGGGGGCGCCGAGGCGCCCGGGGGGAGGCGGCAGAGAGGGCGGCGGCGGGCTCGGCGGGGGCGCGGCGGCGGCGGCGGCGGCGGCGGCGGCGCCGGGAGGCTCCTGCAGCGCCAGGGGGAACTGCAGGGAGCCCGAGCCGCCCAGGAGGCTGTAGCACAGGTAGGTGACGGACAGGGACAAGGTGCACATGAAGAGCAGCTTGCGCGCCGGCGGCCCCTTAGGCGAGGTGCCGGGCGGCGGCGGCGGCGGCCCGGACGGAGGTGGCAGCGGCGGCGGCGGCGGCGGCCCGGGCGCGGCGGGCCACGGGGCCATCGCGGCTCCCGGTGCGCGGCGGCGGCGGCGGCGGCGGCAGCCCCCGGCGCTGCCCGGACATGGTTTCAGCCGCCGCCCCCGCCGCCGCCGCCGCTGCCCAGCCGCCCAGGCTGCATGGAGCGACGCCGCTGCGCCCCTGGCCCTGGCCGCGGTCCGGCTGCGCCGGGGGGGAGCCCGGCCGCATGGCCCCCCCCTCCCCGCTCGCCCCCCACGGAGTCCAGGGGCCCCCCCACCACCGCCAGACACCCCCCCCCTCAGCCTCTGGCCGGGGGACCGAGGGGGGCGCGGGGCTCGGCGGGCTGCACCTGCTCCGTCGGCAGCGCCCCCGCTTCCCCGCCGCGCCGCAGCTCCGGCCTCAGCCTCTGCCTCCGCCGCCGCCGCCGCGCGCTGTGGCCGCCCGGAGTTCCTTCCCCGCTGCTAACTTTCTGCGGGGAGAGAGGAGCGGCGCGGCGGAGAGGAGGAGGGGGTCGGGCGCGCGCGCCTGGCGCAGCCGAGAGGAGGGCGGGGGACAGCGGGACGGGGTGGGGATTGGGGGGGGGGGGGGCGCCGCTGCGCCTGGCGCGCGCCTGCCGGGGGGGCGCGGGAAACCGAGGCGTGTGCCGCGGCTGGGACACCCTGGAGATCCGCGATCTTGGCCCGCCACACTTGAGCGGTTCCCGGCCGGGCGCGGGGGCTTCCTCTCCCCTGGGAGCCTGGGACCTCTCCATCCCTCTCCAATACTTGCAGGGATGTGGAGCCCCCACCCTCTACCCCGGTCACAACGTCCGTGTAGAAAACCCTGGGGAGCTTAGGGCCAGCGTGTGGACAGCCGTGCCTCTCTCCATCTCCTGGGACTTCCGGCAAGGCGAGTCCTTCTCTCACCCCAGACAGAGCCCTGGCTTGGGTAGCAGGCGGCCTTTTGCACTAAGCTTCCCCATCCCAACTTCCAGCCTTCCAGTCTACCCGTCTTCTTTGGAAGCGCCTCCTGGGTGCAGCTTTGACACAACGCCCCGATTTCCCTGCCCTAGAGCTTTTGCCTCTGGCTGGCAGCCGTTTGTTTGTGTTTTCTTTTCCAAGAGAAGAAGCTGCCTCTCCCTGGATCTCCTTAACCACAGGTGCGTCCCTTGGGGACCTTGCCTCAGTAAGAACTGTGGTGTCCCTGGACTCAGCGAGAAAGAGCCCCGTTAAGCGCTAGAGAACTCATAGGCAGAGACAAGCTGGACTGCAGGGTGTCTGTGCAACGCCTCTATTAATTGATCAAACAGAACCCCAAAAGTATTTTCTCTGCAGATTCTACCTCGCACCTCTCCCTCTATTCCCCTCTTTCCTCTAACCCCCCACCCAGTCTTCTCCTTCCTCCCTCTCCCCTCCATCTCTCTTCTTCTCTCTTCCTCCCACTCTGACATCCACACCTAACCCTAACCCCACCTGCCTAGGGGAATAATTGGTAAACAACAGAAGGATGCAGAAGATTCAAAGGAAAACTCAGCTCCCTGTTGCTTTTTTGCCTTTGGTGAGAAAGATGAGGGAAATCCAGTGTTTCTGGAGGCAGCACTCTAGAAAACCATGCTTCCTGGAGACAGGGGGCAGCCCAGTACTCAGCCATCTGTCCCCCACCCCTCCCTAGGTCGGGGAGCCCCATTTGCTCTGGGAGCCTCAACCTGGTACCTCCCTGGCAGTTTGCTGTTTCTCCCCTCTGTGCTGATGTGGTTCATCTCCCGTTTTGTTGGATAACATAATAGAAACAACAGTTGAAATGAAATGTATATAAAGTCTAAATATTAACTAGATACCTAGTGCCAAAGAGGGAGAAACATTGTTAATCAAATAAGATGAAGAACGTAGACTTTTCCCAGAGTGTACAAAAGCTCACTGCTGCTCTCAGCTGGACACGGGTTTCCTTCACTGCAGCTTTAACTCTGATAAAGATTATTCTTTTATAATATATTTTTATGGTACACTAGAGACTTCTGAAATGCAGAGCCGGGTGTCCTGTAAATCATTCCATGTAACTAGGGATGCTTTTTCAAACACCACACAACTGCATTACTGTAATGTTAATGGGATCTGGCCAACCAGGGCTGAGAGAAATTCAAGCTGTGCCCAGACCGCCCTCTGTTTCAAGTCCAGCTCATGGGTGGTCAGCCAAGATCAAAACAGAGATTGCCATTACTGTAGCGGGCTCCCTTAAAGCTCTCCTACATCAGGACTCTCAGCATGCCGCCCAAGGACTCCCCAGCCCACACCTAGTGCTTCTGCTGCACTTCCTCACTCACTCTCCCTGCAATCAAATCAAGTCTGCTCTGTATCCATTGACTACTGATGCACTCTGAAACTCAGACAGGTTCTTGTCAAATGGTACGAAAACCTAACCCAGAGGTGGCAAACTGGAACAGATTGTGGCTAACACAGTCATAGTAAGAATTTAAGCTGGTTGTTATATATGTGTTTATATATATATATATGACTTTTTTAAAAAAAATCTGGATTTGAGATTGCTGTTGAAAAATCAGCAGATCCAACAACTTTGGGTCTGTTAACCTAATCTGAGGAGCTGCTGGTCCATTAGATGATGAGTCCAGATGGACTTAGTGGCAATGAGTTTGGTTTCATGAGAGAGATCCTTCTAATAAGGGTATTTCCAAATATCCCTTATCCTCACAGGCCAAATTCCTTTCTCCCTACCTCTTGACACAACCCCCCCCCCCCACACACACACACACTATAGTAAATATATATATATGTATATGTATATATGTCAAGAGTTGCTGTCAAGTCAATTTGCAAGTCATGTTACTCGCTGGGAAGTGGCCACTGTGTATCCGAATAAAACTGTACTCTCGAGGTTTTATAACTGGCTTTTCAGAAATAGAGCATGGGGCTGGACGCCAACTGTCGATCTGTAGGTGAGCTGCCAGGTGCGTTCAGCCCTTCACACTACCCTTACCTCCAGGTGGTGGCACATGATCTAGACACTCTTGAAAAGGGGGGAGTTCCCTCACTACCAGGTCCCTGAACTGATGCTGGGGCAGTGATGTTTGGGGAAGAGAACTTTGCTGATGTCTGTCTATTTGTTTCCAACCTCGATCCAGGATTGCACTGGAGACCATTTCATGAAAAATGTACAATGAAAAGTAAGAGATCGCTACAAAGGGAGGACAAGTTTCACTAAGCAATTCACAGTGTCTCTGGAGATTTCCTTCCGCTGCCCACCTTCATCTTCAGTCAGTCCTATGAAGGTTTGTACACTATTACTCGACATGACCGGGTTTTTGTTGTCTAATTTCCACTTATCCTTGATAGCAATAGCAGAACAATGTCACTCAGGCTTACCTCCAGTGCTCTCCTCTCTGACTCAAAATCCTGCTTAGAAAACTTCGTCCTTCTTAACCTGGTATTCTCGCCCCTAGAAACACACCTTTCGGTTTTCTCAGAGCCTTGCCAAACTAAATGATTTCTATTCAAATACAGAAACTGTGTTATTAGGTTCTGCCTCTGGATGATTGTGGTAGAGGTAACACAAAGCTATCCTCGGGTAGTTAAGTAGCTCTCAACAGGTCATTTCACCTCTCTGAGTCTTGATTTCTGCATCTATAAATTGTGGATAATAAAATAAGCCTCATTTTTTAGTTATAAAGAATGGAATGAAATTAGATAGCCCATTCAAAAATACCTGGCTCCATGCTCAATAATTATTCTGATCTAACTGAGGATTCATGGCATACCCTGTTTGCTCTCCTATTTAATGTTATCCTTGAAAAATATGTGCATACCCTTTCTAAAGCTGACCCACATGTAAGCTGAAGTCCACTTCCCTAAGCTGTCAGTTCATAGCACTTATAATGTCACCTCTAATGACATAGTATTTCTATGCGGCAGAAACAAATCCCAGATAATTTCAACTTTTGCGTGTTTTTTTAAAAATTAATTGAATAGAATGATTGGTGATAATTGAAGAAAATTTTCTAAACTAATAAGCAAACAAAAAAAACCATAAACCATGTTTTTGAAAGGACAGTAGAAAGTATGTCAATCATGATGGCCATTTACCAAATAGTATCAGTTCTCCCTGAAGGTGCATAGTAAGAACACACTTTGCCAACCCCTTAAAGTTAGTGGTGACCACATGACTTTCTTTGAGCTTCACTTGGGCTCCCAACTTTGAAAAGAGATGTAGCGCTGTATGGTTTTAAAGGCCTGTGATTGGGGGGTTATTTGTTACCACAACACATCCTCATTTATCCTATAGCTATTTAAAAAAACATGTCATCGATTTATTTTTGCTGTGGACACAGATGATTTCAGTAAACCAGTATTATAATTTCCTTTCTCAAAGTCCATTGATTAGAGATTCCATTATTTTTTTCTTTTTTTAAAGAAAATCATTTTATTGGGGGCTCTTATAGCTCTTATCACAATCCATGCATACATACATCCATTGAGTCAAGCATATTTGTACATATGTTGCCATCATCATTTTCAAAACATTTTCTTTCTACTTGAGTCCTTGATACCAGCTCCTCATTTCCCCCTTCCTCCTCAACCCTCCCTTCCTCATGATCTCTTGGTAATTTATAAATTATTATTATTTTTCCATGTCTTGCATTGTCCAGTGTCTCCTTTTACTCACTTGTCCCCAGGAAGGGAATTATATATAGATCATTGTGATCAGTTCCTGCTTTCTCCCCTACCTCCCCCTTACCCTCCTGGTATCTCTATTCTCATTATTGGTCCTGAGGGCTTATCTGCCCTGGATTTCCTGTGTTCCTAGCTCTTATGTGTACCAGTGTACATCCTCTGGTCTGGCAGTATATGTAAGGTAGAATTGGGATCATGATAGTACAGGGGAGAAAGCATTAAAGAATTAGAGGAAAGTTGTGCTTCATTGTGCTACAGTGCACCCTGACTGGCTTATCTCCTCCCCAACAGCCTTCTGAAAGGGAATGTCCAATTGCCTGCAGATGGGCTTTGGATATCCACTCCACATTCCCCCTTATTCACAATAATATTATTTTTGTGCATATATTTATAGACTTACCTTACAAATCTGGCTGGACTGGAGGATGTACACTGGTACAAATAGGATCTGAAAAAACAGGGAATTCAGGCCAGAAGAACCCCTTAGGACCAGGGGTGAGAGGGACAATAATGGGAGGGTGAGGGAAAGGTGGTGGTGAAAAGGAGAACAGATTGCAAGGATCTCCATACAGTGCCCTCCCTGGGGAATAGGGAGCAGAGAAGTGGGTGAGGGGAAGGAGACAACAGATGGTATGAGATATGACAAAATAATAATAATTTATAAATTATCAGAGGTTCATGGGGGAGGGGGAGCAGGGAGGGAGGGCAAAAATGAGGAGTGAATACCAGGGGCTCAAGTGGAAAGCAAGTGTTTTGAGAACGATGAGGGAAACAAATGTACAAAAGTGCTTGACACAATGGAGATATATATATACATATATATGGATTGTGATAAGAGTTGTACAAGCCCCTGATAAAATGATTAAAATTAAAAAAAAAAGAACTTGAGGAAAGTTGTATGTTTCATCAGTGCTATACTGCACCTTGACTCGCTCCTCTCCGCCAGCCCTCTGTGAGGGAGTCCAATTGCCAACAGATGGGGTTTGGGTCTCTACTCCATATTGCCCCTCATTCACAATGATATGATTTTTTGTGTGCTTATATTTTAGGTTTAGTGTTAAGGTAGCAGATGGAAATTGGGCTTCTACTCAAGTATTCCCTCAATGCAAGAACACTTTGTTCAATTAAACTGGCATTCCACGATGCTCACTTTCCCAACACAAGTCTCAAAGACAAAACAGGTGCATAAGCAAATGTGGTGAAGAAAGCTGACAGTGCCCAGCAACCAAAAGATATAGTGCCTGGGGTTTTAAAGACTTGAAGGTAAACAAGCAAACATCTAGCTGAGAAGCAACAAAGTCCATGTGGAAGAAGCACACCAGCCTGTGTGATCAGCAGGTGTTGATAGAATCAGTTATCAGGCTTCAAAGCCCGTTATTTTTAAGTGTTTTTTAATCCATAGTCATGTTAACAAGAATCCTATTTCATATTCAAATATTTTTCCTTCAATTTGTCTTTAACCTGATCAAAATGGACGGAAAGTGTACCTATGGAAATATGGAGATAAATTATCAGATCAAACCAATATATTAACTTTGAGGGATATTAAAACCAAACCAAGTCATTGCCAATGAGTTGATATTGACCCAGAGAATCCCTATAAAACAAAGTAGAACCATACCACATCCATGCCTGTCTCCAGCATGCAAAAAGGATTAAATCCTGAGACATGGCATGATGCTGAAGGCACTCATTTATTCATCAGAGGATATCATTTTTTAGAATCAGTAAATATTTTAACTTAAAATTTGGCATACACAGTCACACCTGGCAATACATCATAGGTGGCTTTCCTTCCCAGTGGAGAGTTCTGAGTGCCATAATGTCCTGTCTGCATCGAAGAAGCGTTGAAGTTCGTCTGGCACCAGTGGGGTTTTCATACATTGAGGTAAACAATTTTGCCTAGTTGCACATGATGACCATGATCCTATCTCATATTGGGGTAAGTTCAACCATGGGCATCTGGAGTTGGTTTACTTGTCTGTGGCAGTCATTTGCTTATGTTAATTTTATGATTGAAATGTAGGGTTGGAGTCTAGCCTGTTAATCTGAAGATAGCCATTGAGTAGCCAATAAGGCCTCTATGTGGGCCTCTGGGAAATCTTCTGGGAAATCTCACGATATTTTCCTCATGAAGATGAGAAGCTGTCTTCCCCAGTTGTTGGGAGTTAGTCTCAGAGATGATTAATCATGGAAAAGACAAGATGCAGCCTCTGAGAAGTTGGAGGAGCTGGCGGAGAGACCACACGGCTTTGCCCTAATGAAGGCAGACTCTGAAGCTGGAGTGGCATGCTGTTGATGGACCCTGAGCCCTGGAAGCAAGGAGCCATGGGGAGACCCCCGCCAGCGCCGGGATTCTGCACCCACTGGCCTGTGACTTCGTGAGTCAGAAGGAGACTTTATAGACTGATTTCGGGCATATGGGTTAATATCGGACTTATGACTTTGAACTGGACTGGGCTGGGATGCCTTATCGGTGTCACATTCCTTTTGCATATAAACCCTTTTCCTTAAACCTATATGCGTGTCTATGAAATTTGTTCCTCTCGTCTGCCCCGACTAACACATTGTCCAAGTAACAGGACTCTGAATTCCTCACCCTGACTTGTTTTTCACTGCATTTGCTCATCTTCCAAACAAAGTCTAAAACAGAAATATTTAAAAGTACCCTGGGAATTGTTGTGATTTAGATGATGGTATTAATTATAAGTTACAAGCTGTAAAAAGTCAAAAAAATAATATTTAAAAATTTTAAGTAAAACAAAATGGAGTTTGTCTGGCTCATGTCTATGGCTTCCAAGGATGTATGTTTTTATGGAAGCTGATTGCCACCTCTTTCATCAGCAGAACAGACCGTGATAGCCACTGCCCCATCAGACTCATAAGGAGAGGCCTTAGACACTTATAAAAGGAATAAAATATTTTAAAAGAATAATAATGGCCGAAAACATACTTGCCTTCCCATTGAAAAGGAACTCACATGGGAGATCAGAAATACTCAGAAAAAGAACGTGAAATGATTAGATTTAATACAAGTTGGTGTTGCTAGGCGGTCTGACCCAGTTCCGACCACTGCCTGCTCCTATGTTATCCTCACAATTGTGCCTGTGCTTGAACCCTTTGCTGCAGCTACAGTGTCTACATAGCTCCTTGAAGGCCTTCCTCCTCACTGCCCCTCTAAGTTACCACACATAATATCCTTCTCCAAAGATTGGTCTCACCTGACAACATGCTTAAGGGATGTCCTAGATTCATACTTTGCACATTCCAAGTTCCATTCATTTAGCAAACTGTTGCAGCTGTTTCTCCTTACCTCGAGTTGTGCCCATCAGCAAATGAAGTTCTCAAAGGCTCCACTCCAGGGGTCCTCAAACTATGGCCACTTGCAGCTCACAGAGGACATTTATCTGGCAGTCGGGTATTTTTGTCGCTATTGCCTGTCCTGCTTAGCAGCCAACTCATCCTGGGCCCGCAGTGAATTTGTTCATAGCTCTTTTTTTTTAACTATAATCCAGCCCTCCAACAGTCTGAGGGACAGTGAACTGGCCCCCCTATTTAAAAAGTTTGAGGACCCCTGCTTCACTCCCACAGACTTCGCCCAAGTTACATCAGTCATCATGGTCAACTCCAGTTTGAGAAAGAAGCCACTCCACTCCGCTGTTAGCACGAACTCTGAAAATGTTCTCCTCTCAATCATTAGACCTTCAGTATCTGACAGTGATTTGAAACTATGCAAAGGTTTTTTCCCAGGCTTTTTTCTCTAAAATGACACCAGATTCCTTCTTTGTTGTCTGTTCTTAGTCTGGAAGTTCCACTGTAACCTGTTCACTTTGGTTGAATCTGCTAGCCTTTCAAATATAGGTGGCTTAGGTTCCAGCATCGCTATAACAGACAAGCCACTACAGTGCGACAAACTGGCAGGCTAAAAAGTATCAGAATTAGATGATAAAGTGAACAAGGTGAAATGGAGGCACTGGAATTATGTTGGCAAAGAACATTGACTATTATCCTGTGGGCTGCCAGAAGGAACACATCGGTTTTGGAAGAAATACCCAAGAACCCTTACACAAGAAGTTGGCAAGACTTCTGCTCACTTATTTTGGACATGTCATCAGGGAAGACCAAACTGTTTAAACAAGTCATGGTACTTGGTAGAAGACAGGCCAAATATTAGCGAAAGCTTCAATGGCATAGAGCGACTGACACAAAACCGCAACAATGGGCAAAATAATGCCAACCCTTAAGAGAACGGTGCCGAACCTAGCCGCATTGTGTTTTAATATGCAAATGCATCAAAACCAATGCCTGGGAAACTGGCATTGATAAATAAGAAACATTACATCTTCAAATACTTACACATAAAGATAAAAATTGAAATACATGAGTTACATATTTAACTCCACATGCTTGAAAGAGCAGAAAAATAAAGAAGAAAATTGAGATGACAGCCAAACATTTGTTTGTATTTATTTACAGTTTGTTTTTCTTTCACTATTTGCATGCCTAATTGTATTTTATCAGTTTCCTATTGTTCATTTGTCACTGCTTCCTGATTTATAAAATTTTCTCATGTATTGAGGATATCATAATTTTCTTCTATAGCTCATGTATCTTCCAAATATTGAATTACCCATTTACATTTACCAACAGATAATAGCTTTAATGTTTTCAAATATATGCTTTTTATTTTTATGTATTCAATTTCACAATTATTACTTTTGGTGGAAAAAGGATTCTCCCCAAATGACACATCACTATTCACCTTATATTTTTTCTAGTTATTTTTGGTTTATTTCTACATTTAGAATGTTTAAACATGTGCACTTATTTTGATATATGGTTTTAAACAGAATCCAATTTTCTTTTTCTTTATTTTTCAAACAAATAATGTTAGTTATTTCCCCAAAGTTTGACATTCTAATATTATATGCTGTTGTTAGATGCTGTAGAGGGACGTTCAGCTCTGAGCGGTCCTTGTGTACAATGAAATGAAACAGTACTCGATCTGGCAACACATTAACTATCATTGCTGTATGTTCGAAAAATTTTGAGTCATTCTTTTCTGGCCCTCTACCAAGCTTCATATTCTTCTCCATGGATTGGGCCCTCCTAATATAATGTCCCAACTACATGAGACAAATTATTCTTTTAAGAAACATTCTGATTGTACTTCTTCAAAGACAGATTAGTTTGTTGAAAAATATAGCATAATCAGTATTCATCACCAATACCATATTTCAGGGGTATCGGTTCTTCTTCAATTGTTCATATTCACTGTCCAGTTTTCCTGTATACATGTGTGATAAATGAAAATACCATAACTTGTTTCCATTGCCCTTAATCTTCAAAGTGACATCTTTGCTTTTGAACTTTAAAGAGATCATTGGCAGTAACTTTGCCCAATATAATAAGTCATTTGCTTTCATGGTGGAAGCTTTTGTGGCTCTTGACTGTAGCGAAGCAAAATTTAAATTCTGGATGTTAATCTCCCCGCCTCCCATTTTTCGTGCTGTTGCTTATTTGTCCAATTGTAAGGATTTTTGTCCTCTTTATCTGAGGTCTGATCCATACCGCAAGCTGTAACTTTTGATCTACATCTGTAAGTACATGATTTTCGGTGTGCAAGGTATGTCCCCTGCATGATTCCGGTGAATGAGTCTTCCTTCAATCCTATTCATATTGTCCAGCTTATCAGATTGATTGTTCCATATACAAATCAAAGGGTGAAAGGATACATTCCTGAAACTTGTCATTTTTAAATTTTAAATTAAAATTTCAGCATTTGGAAGATACATAGTATCTGTTACAGTAATCTGGTCTCTTACTTTACTGTCCAGATTTGGCACGAGCACAATGAAGTGTTCTAAGATTTTCATTCTTCTCTCTGCTATCCATAATTTATTATGTCCACGCAGTCAGGTGCTTTTTCATAGTCAATAAAACACTCACTGGTAAATATATTTTCTTTACTCTTGATCCATCTGATGTCAGCAATGAAATTCCTAATTCCACATCTTCTTTTAATCCAGCCTGTATTTCTGACAGTCCCTGGAGGATGTATAGTTAGGATCGGTTTTTAATTATCTTCAACAAAACCTTATTTGCATGTGATATAAATGATAGTCTTTGATAATTTCCACTTTCACATGCACCTCTCTTTGAAACGAAACAAATATGGATCTCTTCCAACTCCCCTTCCTTTGGACTAGAAAAAAATGGATCTTTCAGCCAGTTGGCCAATTTCTAGCATAAATGAGTGAGTGCTTCCAGCATTGCATCTGTTTTTTGAAATATCTCCACTGGTATTCGAATCTTCACAAACTCAGGTTTTGTTAGTCACCAATGTCTTCAGTGCAGCTTATACTTCTTTCTATAAGCAATTAATGTTGGAATTTTCAATTTGATTGATTAATGTTAATAATTAAAATTAATGTTAATTTTCAATAAATACAGGATGTGAATCTCCAAGTGTTTGACTCTTTTACATCTAATTTTGATTTATTTGGTTTTATAAAGCTTATTGCCCTTTTTGTTAAACCATCAGAAAATATATCAAAAGAAATTATCATTAATCCACCAAAGATAAAATATGAGTGGACAAAAAAATTCTGAATGGACATGAGTCTCAAGAGATGATAATCAGACTCACTATTAATCAAAATAGTAAAAAATTTAAAACTTGTTTCCCCCATTGTTTTTGCAAGATGTCATCACGTCAGTTCCAACTTATAGTGATGATATGTAAAACAAAACAAACATTGCTCAGTGCCTTTCAAACTAAACTCACTACCATCAAGTCAATTCTAACACTGAGTGACCCCATAGGATGGGGCAGAGCTGCCTCTGTCGATTTCTGAGATTAACTCTGTAGAGGAGTGGAAACCCCTCATAATTCTTGCTAAGATTGAGCTTATTGTGCAGCAACTGACAGCCTATCTTTTTCAGGATCTTCCCCTTTTATACTGACCTTCTATTCCACTAAGCAAGATCCTTTTTAATGTCCAAAATACTTGAGATAAAGTTTCTCTATCTTTTCTTCTAAGGAGCATTCTAGCTATATTTCTTTCAAGACAGATTTGTATACTATTTTCATTGTCCATGTTATATTCAATATTCTTTACCAACACCATAATTGCACGTACATCGATTCTCCTTCGGTTTCCATACTCATTGTCAAGCTTCTACATACGTATGAGATGACTGAAAATATCATGGCATAGGTCAGGCTCACATTAGTCCATTAAATGTTAGCTTTGATTTTGTATACTTTATGAACAGATAAAGATGTCTTTCTAAATATATTTCCTAAATGCAAATGTATAATTTGATTTCTTGGCTGCTTCATATGCTTATTACCATCATGGAGCAAGTAAAATGAAATTATTTTATTTTATTTTGCCTTGTATTCTATAAATAGTTCTATATAGGATGGCTGAAACTGTAAATATTTACAGTAACAGACAACTTCATCTTTGTCTGACTGTTGGGTTTAAACCTCCAACCCTGCAGTTAGCAGCCCATGGTCTAGAAATAGGAGCTCTTATATTATTGATGGGCGTGTCAATTGGTACAACCACATGGGAGAATATTTTAAAATTGAATATTTGGCAAAAGTGTCACTGTAAAATTCAGTACTAATCTCTGGTGTCTACATTAGGAAATGATCACTTGTTCACACTAGGAAACATATATATACTGCTGCTCATCTTATTTTAAACTTCAGCCCAGAATTAGAACATACAATTTCTATTCCTCCTTTTCATTTCTAAAGCTTAGTCATGTGCCACACCTGCTTGCAAGCTGCTGAGACACTTGGCCTAGATGTATGTTCCAGATGAAGTGTGTGTGTGTGTGTGTGTGTGTGTGTGTGCTGGGAGGGGGTGTGTGGAATTTGGGCTAACAGTTAATAGTCTGTTTCATAACTCAGAATTAAAAATAATTAAATGCCATATATGAAATCATCTTAATTCCTCCCAACAATATAACCAGTTGATATATCCAGGGTGTAGTACAGTACTGATGAAACATAACTATCCTCCAGTTCTTTAATATTTCTTCCCCCTACTATTGCAGCCTTAGTTTAGCCTCAGTGATCATGCTAGACCTTTGTATGTACCCTCGTACAATCAAGATCTTTAGATGCATGGGATCCAAGATACATAAAACCCTCAGGAACAGCTATGGGAGAAAGGATTCCTTGCGGGCATGGTTAGAGGGGCAGCGAGGAAAGGGGAACCGACAGCAACAATGAATGTATGACATCACTCGAGGGGAACAAACAACAGAATTGTGGGTGAATGGATACTTGGGATGGTGAAAGACTTGGCAATAATAATAATGTATAATAAATCAAGGATCCATTGGGGGTGGTTGGGTGAAGGCGGAAGGGAGAGGATAAAGGGGAGCTAATATCAAAGAATTCAAGAAGAAATAAAATGTATTGAAAATGATGTTGACAGCAGTTGTACAATTATGCTTGATCTCTTGGAACTATGGATTGTAATATCTTTAAGGACTCCTAATAAATATAAAACAACAGCAAACTTAAATCCTACTGTTTACCCCATCTGCTTTCCCTGGAAAATATCTCAGAATAAAAGCTATGTGAATATATACATATACATATATAACTTTTTAATCACATCTATTTCTTTCTGCAAATTTTGGAATTTTGGAAGTTATGGTTGTTTGTGAGTTGCTCTTTTAACACGATGTGCTTTTCCGATTAGCAACAGCTTCTTTCCTAGTTGCATGTGTGTTCAGTCTTGTCCTTTGAGCTTCCCTGCTCTTGAGGTGTTCTGATTTGTCTCTTGCTTTTCCAAAATATATCTTTGAGCAATTCTCCTTCTCCCAGGAGAACCTATCAGTTCAGTTTCATTTTGTTCTAAAGGAAATTTTTAGTTTTACTCTAGATACTGGAGAAAGTTCATATCACATAATTCCTGGCAACCACATTGCACACAGTCCATCTCCTAGGTACCCATGTGCCCAATTCCTGCCCACGTGTTCCTTTCTCTCTTAAAACAGCTTCCAGGTACTTGGACTCCAGCTTCACCCTGCGTGTCCTTTGCTAAGACAGAGAAATTCAGGCTGATCAGGAATTCTTTTGAGACAAAATTTAGGACCCTACACATTAAGATATATCCCCCTCACAAAGTGTCCCCACCCCCACCCCAAATGTATGTCAGCTCGTTATGATCCATTTTTCTCCGTGCTTTGGCAGTTTTGTAATGATAGAACTGCCCCCGTGATGTGATCGGCCCATCAGTTTAAAGGGTGTTAGGATAGTATGCAACACACTTCCTTGCACCATCTTTTATAATACAGGAAAATAAAAGAGAAAGAAGGGAACAGAGAAAGAGGGACCTTTCACTACCAGAAAGAAAAGCCAAGAGGAGAGCAGAGTATGTCCTTTGGACTCAAAGTCCCTGTTTTAAGAAACTTATAAAAATGGGAAGACTGAAAGTCCAAACGTTTCCCCGGATCTGGCAGAGAATGAAAGTCTCCTCCTATACTTGGCACCCTGAATTTGAACTTGTAACCTCCTGCAGGGTGAAATAATAGATTTCTGGTTTTTAAACTTACCCACTTGTGGCATCTCTGTCATAACAGCATTAATTACTACACATAAAACAAGAGGTAGCTATGAATAATATTTTATGCACCAAGAAAATATTTAGGTCACCTTGATTCATGTCATGAACACGGTGTCCACTTGTGTACGAGAAAGTCCTCCATGCTTTTTGCAGTAGTCGGGGACCAGAACTTGACAGTATTTCCAATTGTGCTGTGGGTCTTACACAAAAGACAAGAGGTTGTTTTTTCCTGACACAAAGGAATCTCAAGCTATAATTAAGTCACAACAAGTAAACAGACAAACAAAAAACATTTTCTACAAGAAAATGAAAAAGCACAGCGATGCAATTCTGTCTAGCAGTAGACGGCACAATTATAGAATGTCTTCCTTTTGGATTGTTTTGTGTTTTTGGTAATCACAAGCTAAAATATGAATTCATAGTCATATATTTAACAGAAAAAATAATCAAAGAATGCAGATGTAATTGCAAGCTTCGCTATTAACAAATATTGACTTTAAAAGTTCTCTCGGATATAATGAAAGCTACTTTTCAAAGTGAAAGTGCATTGAGTCTGCCTCCTAGAGATAATGTAATCATTCTGGTCCCTGTTTTCATGCTGCTTGCTGCTTCTTCTCTGTTGTTTGTCATGTGTCTGGTCCGCTTTTAGATATTTTACAAATATAATTGACATCTTCAGATTGGATAAGTGAAAAAACAGCAAGGGTACTGAAAATGTTTCTAAGAAAGGGCACATGAGTATGGAATAAAAATTTGAAAGACTTCTAGCAATGAGAAATGCGAGAGAATGAAGAACTTGGCACATCGGACTTGCATGAATTATTTGAAAGTGTGAATGATCTTGAAGCAAGAATGAATTTTGTAAGATGAGAACTGTGCTTATAAAATCATATTTATTAAGACATGAGGAAAAAAGTGATTTGACTATGTGAGATGGGGGCAGGGGGACTGGAACAACTGTATCTTTAGCAATAGGATCAAAATACCCATCTGCCTAGTGTTAATTGTTAAGGAGATTTTATATGGAGGATTTCAGGAATGCATCTATCAAAAAAAGGCTGCTGAGGAGTCTTTCTTCTCACAGATGACTCCCACCGAGCTTTAAGGCCTATTTGAATGAGCACATCATCCATGCTAATGGCAAATTAGCACATGTGGACTTCAAATTGCAAAAGAATAATGTATACACTAGCAAAGATTATACAGCAGGAGAAAAATACCTTAACAGATTTTCTTTTTTTTTTATTAAATCATTTTATTGGGGGCTCGTTCACCACTTTTCACAATACATAAATAAACATACTGTGGCAGGCACTTTCACATGTCTGCTGCCATCATCGTTCTCCAATCATCTGCCTTTTCCCTGAGCCCCTAGTGTTGGCTTTTCCATTCCTTCTCCCCTTCCCCTGCTCTCTCCTTCCCACCAACCCTCAATACTCTATAAACTATTATTGTGCACCTTAACAGATTTTCAATGAAGTTGATATATATGTAAATATTTACACATACATATATGTATTCAGAGAAGCTATACTCACATCTAGAAATATATGTACACAAATACATATATGTGTGTATATAGATGTATATACATATTAATGATGAAGAATGAGTCCACTTTTCAAACGACTGAGAAATTGATTCACATTCCTGTTTGGCAGACATGCAACAGGGATTGCAAGTTGTTCTAGGGATAAAAAGAGCCCGAATTCAAACAAGTCTTATAGAGACACCTTGATAAATCCTTAAAGAGAACAAAGACAAGACAAGGACAAATCGGCCTGGCGAGGGAAAGCCTCAAATAAAATATATGAGGTTTCAGTTCACTAAGGCCTGATGCGACTTCACCATCTGCACATGCAGGGTTGGAAGGTTGTAACTGAGCCTTCCTGCTAACCTGGGATCTCATTCTTTTTCACATCTTGTCGCTTCTCGGGTGATTTGCTCAGCACACAGGTTGAATAGGTACAGTTACAGGACTCAACCCGAACACACAGGTTTATTGATTTTAAATCACACAATGTTTCCTTTGTTCTGTTTGAATGATGCCATTTGGGTCTATGTACAGGTCTGTCATTACCATAAGTATTTGTCTCTGGAATTCCCAATCTTCCCAATGCTATCTATGCAGCCAAAAGCTGTTGCCAAGTCAATAAAACGCAAGTAAATGTTTTTCTGGCACTCTTAGCTTTCAGCTAAGCTGCATCTCATATAACCAATTATGCTTACCTCTGAATATGGCTTGACTTTCTGGCAAATCTTTATTTATGTACCATTTTGTGTTATCTTCAGCAACAGTTTAGCTGAACATAATAATGCTGATCAAAAGTTTATGCATTCTCTAGAATCTCTTTTCTTGGGAATAGGCACTGATGTGAAATCTCTTCCAGTCCATTGGCCAGGTGTCAGTCTACCACATCTCTTGGTATAGACTAGTAAGTGTTCCCACTGCTGCCTGAATTCAGTTAGTTGAAACATTTCTGATGGTGTTCTGTCAATTTCTAAGACCTTGCTTTTCAAGGCCTTTAATACAGCTGGGACTTCTCCTTTAAATGCCTTCAGTTCTTGATCATATACTACCTCTTGAAAATTAAATGTCAACCAATTCTTTTTGGTACCATGACTACATGTTCCTCCCATTTAAAATACTTCCTGAATCATTCAATGTTTGTCCTATACGAGCATTCAATGTTCAAAACTTGAAACTTTCCTTCGAGGATATATAACACCAGTAGAAGGCATTCTTCATCATGTGCAGTAACACCAGTAGAATGTAGTTCTCCCTGTTTGCAATATGCTGAGTGTATGCTTCCATTGTAGTTTTCTAACTCGAGGTCTTTGTACAGTATGTTATCATTCCTTACTTTGTCCTTTTGAACTGCCTTTTTAACTTTACTGTTCAGCTCTTCTGATTCATCATTTCTTCCAGTTTCGTTAGCTTCTCTACATTCAAGAGTGTGGGACAAAGATAGGACTTTCCACAATTATATTACTCCAAAATATTGAGCAAACTATTTGCCAGCGTTTGGTTGGAAGTCAAGTTAGATATTCTCCCTGAAGCTCCCAGTTATCTGAGACCTTTGTGTATCTCACAATAGATAGAGCTGACTTAGCTGCTATTAGGATGATGGTTCAGCTTCCATTGAAGCTTGTGGGCGGATTCACATGCTGTTAATGATCTCTAGTGTAACCTGTTTAGCCACATCTAGGAGTCTGGGGTCTGATCTTGTCACATGGGACCCCCACACCTACCTTTCCTATAACGTATGCATATAGCACAAGCCTTTCCTGTGAAGTATGTCCTTACCTGTAATTAGGGGCCTGGCATGACTCCAAAGGGTTGATAAGGATTGGGCACGATAAAGAGACTCTCTCCTGCCTCTCTCTTGAGCTGCTGTCCTGCCTGTCATCACAGGATGCTCTCAGTCCTTCTCCATCATGTAATCCCTTCCCCAACTTAATGCCTCTCCACATGGGCCAGACTGGACTGAGATAAACATGCTACCATGAGATGATTTATGTCTGATTCTTATTATTTTTCTCTCTCTCATGCTCTCTATAACTTTACTATAATAAATAACAATTATTGCTGTACAACTGTGCCTGTCAAACCTGTCATATATGTATCAGAGGCTGGTCTTCCTCTGATACAAGAGAAAGTGAATGTCTCTTGTGACATCCACTTTTTTTTTCCATTCCTGTCTTTTTAGGAATTTTTTCTTTCTTTATATTTGTTGTTCTTGATGTCATCTCACAATTTGATCCTTGGCCATTAGCAGTCAGTGAATTAAATCTGTTTTTTAGATGGTCTCTAAACACATGGGAGTTATACCCAAGAATATAATTCATAAGTTTCCATAGGCTTATTTTAATTTGTTTTAGCTATAAGCTAAACTTATATATAAGCAATTGATGGATTATTCCACAGTCAGCTGCTGGACTTGTTTTTACTGATGTTATTAAGCTTCTACATCATCTTGACCCACAGACATGGTTAATTTTATTCCTGTATATTCCATCTGGCAAGACCCCCATGGTAAGTTGCCATTGATGTTGCTAAAACTGCTATTGACAATGAAGCTGCTTGACATGCAAAATATTAACACACAGTCTCCAGCTTGTTCTTTGTCAACAAGGTCATGAAGTCATATTTTCCACCTACTAATTCATTGTTTTCTTTGTTTCCAGCTTTCATATTCCAGTAATTACCAATTCAACTTGATCTTAAATTTGATCTATTTCAAAATACAGAAGTTGGTGGCATCCTTCAATTTCCTCATCACTGACTTGACTGATTGATGGAAAAATTTGAATAATAATTGTATTAATCAGTCTTCCTTGTAGGCATAGAGATATGGTCCTCTCATGGACAGCACTGTCCAGATCGTTCTTGAGGTGTCCTTTAGGAGGATAAATGGGATCCCTTTCCTGAATTTCTCATTCACTAAATAATATATAAATAAATATAAAAATAATATAAATATTATAATAAATATATAATATATAAATAAATTATATAATCCTCCCATTCAAAATAACCCATCTTCATCTATCTGAGCTCACTAATGCCTAGGGCATTGATTTTAATACGCTCCATTTCAATTTTGAAGACTTCTAAGATTCGTAGTTCATACATTCCAGATTCTGATTTGATGGACATTTGCAGCTGTTTCTTCTCATTTGAGTTGTGCCCATCAGCAAATAAAGGCCTTGAAAGTTGTATCCATTCATGTCATTAAAGTGGCAGTTTGGGGGAGGCAACTTTTCCCCAGTCATAGTTTGAGTGTTTTGGTAGGGTGAACTTTTAAAAAATTCATTTTATTGGGGGCTTTTATAGCTCTTATCACGATCCATACATATACATTCTTTGTGTCAAGCATATTTGTACATACACTGCCATCGTCATTTTCAAAACATTTCTTTTTTACTTGAGCCCTTGGTATGAGCTCATTTTCCCCTCCCATACACTCCCTCCCTCATGAAGGTAGGGTGAACTTTTAAAGTATCTCTTCTATCCATGGCACTGTAACCCCCATCAAATGATTTTGTGAAATTATGAAAATAAGGCCCATAGAAAGCATTGGCCAGTTTTTGATACCACCCGCCATGACTCTAAGGATGAGCCCTCTCTGAAGCAGAAGGAGAGAGAAAGCCCAGGACCATCAGAAGAACACTTTCCAGATCTCTGCCTGAAGTGGTGGAGTCTGGGCCCAGAGACTGTGGCACGAAGCCCATGTGAGAGGCAAGAGGAAGAGCATTGAGACTGTGAGACAGAGCAACGGCAGACATCCTGGTTCCAGAAGGCATAAGCCAAAGGCCACGTGGTGGAGAGTCTGAAGACCAGACAGAGATGTGGTTGCTACTATGGCTAATGCTCTGATAGTCATGTGTTTACTTAGGTCTGTTCCTGTCACAGTTCTTAAGGAGTCCTAGTAGTATAGTGGTGATGTGTTTGGCTACAAACAACAGAGTCAGCAGTTCAAACCGACCAGTCACTCCAAGAGAAAATGAGGAGGCTTCCTGTCTCCATAAAGATTTACATGCTAGAAACCCAAAGGGGAAATTCTACTACTTTGTTCTATAGTAAGGTGACCAGACGGCCCGCTTTTTAACAATTTAACAATGTCCCTCGGCGTTTTAAAATTAAAATAAATATATTACAATACTATTTTTGCATTCTATGAAAATTTTTGTTGCTCCATACAGGCCAAATTTTTAATCAAGAGACCCCCCCGCCCCCAGGTCAATGGTGTCCTGCTTAAAATCTGGCCACTTTTTTAGCATCTATAGGGCCGCTATGAGGCAGTAAGTTTAGTGAATTACAGATCATGCTTCTTTAGTCTTTATAGCCAGTAGAGGAATTCTTTATTTTATATACCTAGCGAGGGTTCCTAAACTTTTTGTTTGTTTGCTTTTGGTTTCTAAGTTTTACCTATTTTTCCCCCCTCTGGTGATCTTTACAGTTTTAGATTTTACATTAAGCGCTTTGATCCAACTTCAATTGCTTCTGTATATGGGGTGAGATATGGATCTAATAACATAAATGGTGATTATAACTATTCATGTGGATCTCACCAGATAAAACACACAGGAGTAAATGTGATTACATATGTTCCAAAGGATGATAAACAAGATCAATATTATCAGCTAAAACAAAGCCAAAGTCAAATGTGGAACAGATAATTCGTTTTTTATATCCATACTCAAGTTGAAGCTGAAGAAAAGATCCCTAAAGGTGAAAAGTCACAAAATATGATCTTGAGTATAACCGCTGTGAAATTAGAAAGCATCTCAAGAATAGATATAACATGCTAACATTAATGACCAAAGACAAGATGAATTGTGGGATGACATCAATAACATCATGCTTGAAGAGCACAAAAGATAATTTTTAAAAGATCATGAATAAAAGAAATGACCAATATGGATATTAGAAAAGACTCTAAAATTTTCTCTTGACTATAGGCAACTTAAGCAACTGTAAATTATGATGAAATAAAAGAGATGAACTTAAAACTTAAAAAGGGAAACTCCAGAAGATAAAGGTTTATAATGCTTTACTGCAATATGCAAAGACAGATTTAGAAAAAGAAAAGGGGATATGATACTCAGCATTTCCTAAGCTAAATGAATTGAAGGAAAATATCAAAGGATTCTTTGGGTGAAATTTTGCACAATTCCAGAAGCATCAGAAGAAGGTGAATACAAAGAGTTACTTTACGAAAGGCAAAAACAAATTGACATTGAATCATTTCAAGCGGTAGCATGCAGAGGACCAAGAACCAATAAAATTAAAAGAAGAAATCCATGGTGCATTGAAGGCATTGAATAAAAATAAAGTTCCGGGAATTGACGGAATGCCACTTGAAATCATTCAGCAAATTAATGCAGTTCTGGAACACTATATGTATATATCAAAGCAATTAACACGTACACCAAGGGGGTCAAACATAAAAACAATTGTGAGAATTTCTCAGGACCAGTCTTTTGTTGTATTTTACATAGGGTCACTGTAGTAGGTAGGTTTATTGTGCCAATCTGGTCAATAGGAACATGTGGGATTAATAATATAGCAGTTTGATTGGAAGGCAAAGAGATAAATGGCTTGGTAAGTCCCACCTATCTCTCTTGCTCTCTGTTGATGGGACCAGTGTGCAGTTGCCAGCTAGTTCTCTTCCTTAACTTGCAAGGTACACTGCCTGTGGGACACCCAACCCATAGATCATGTAGCTAGAGCTTGCGGTTCCTTTGAGTCTGCTTCGCCACGCTGCTGGTGTATATATCATTTGATCTTGGGACTGTCAGATTCTGTCATCCAGTCATCTGACTGACTGTTGGTGACTCACCCTGCTGTTTGCTGCATGTGGCCAGACTGCCTGCATTGCTCAGAGGAAGACTCAGCTATCTGCTCCCTTGATCTTGGATCCAGCAGCCTTTGTGAGTTGAAAGGCTTCCAATATATTAACTGCTCCATGAAAGTGAGTTGAACTGAGTCCTCATAACTGCTGTGGACTAATTCGCTGTTATGTTCCTTTTTGCTGTATGTATATATATGTATGTATGTATATATGTATGTATGTATATATATATATAAGTGTCCTGGTTTTGCATCTCTAGAGAACCCTGTCTAACACAGTCACTATGAATCAAAACCAACTGTGATGGTAACAAACTCTGGTGCCAATTTGACTAAGAGTGTAAGGGTGGACTCTGACCTGTCAGTCTGGTGATAGCCAATGAGACCTCTGTGTGGGTATGGCTTTCTCTTGAGAATTCTGGGAAGTCTCGCAGTATTTCCCAATTGGAGGAGAGAGACTTGATTCAGTTAAAATGGTGGCATGCTGATAGATACTGAGTCCTGGAACCTGGAGGAGCCAAAGGAGAAGCCACATGGGCTTTCCCTGATGGAACCAGACCCCTGAGGCCAGAGAAGCCACAGAGAGACCCCTGACAGCACTGAGATGCTTCTACCACCAATGGATACTGCTGATGTACCCTGAGCCCCGGAAATGAGGAGCCATGGGGAGGCCCCTGCCAGTGCAGGGATGCTTCTACTGTGGCTGGATACACAAGACTCTGCACCCACTGACCTGTGATTGTGCTGGTGTCATTGCACATACTTTATGAGTTGGAAGGAGACTGGTATCAGACATGTGAGTTAATATCGGACTTATGACCTTGGACTGGACTGGGTTGGGATGCTTTCTCAATGTTCTATTCCTTTTGTATATAAATGTTTCCCTTATATACATATGCATATTTATGAATTTGTTTCTCTAGTCTACCTGGACTAACACACCAACTCAATTATCCCTAACAACAAGAAGAAACCAATTGGGAGAGATCTATGTTTGTGTCCATGTCACAGAAAGGAAATCAAACAGAATGTGGAAATTATGGAACAGTACCATTAACATTAAGTGTAAATAAAATTTTGCTGAAGATAGTTGAATATGGTGTAGCAGTACACAATCAGCGAGCTGACCAATGCCAGATTCAGAAAAGTATATAGAACAAGGGAGGTTATTGTTGAAGTCAAATGGATTAAAGATGAAAGCAGAGAATACCAGAAAGATATTTGCTCAATCTGTATGCTTAACAAATATTCTGGTAAATTGGATTATATGAAGAATTTAGAATAAGGATTGGAGCATGGCTCATTAACCACCTGTGATCTGCAGATTACCCAAACTTGCTTCATGAAACTGAAGAGGAAGTGATACCCTTGCTGATGAGGATCAAAGATGACAGCAGTAGGATGGATTACTCCTTAATGTAAACAAAGTAAAACTCCTCACCAGTGGATCAGTAGACTGCATCATGATCAACAAAGAAAATGTTGACATTGTCAAAGATTTCAATTTACTTGAATCCACAATCAATGCTTATCGAAGCAGCAATTAAGAAATCAAATGACAGATAGACACACTGCAAATCTGCAACAATAGCACTGAAGAACAAAGGTGCCTACATGAAGCCTGAAACAGCCTGAACAAATCTTAATATTTTCAATCACCTCATATGTATGTGAAAACTGGGCAATGAATAAAATTCAAAACCCTAAACAATGCTAGTGGGGGGACCCAACTTTTAACAACCATTTAAGACAAAGTAAAACTGGCCCTGTAGATTTCAGAGGAAGTAAACCTATATGAGAGGAAAGGCTTTGTCTTTTCCCAAGAAGTGGCTAGTGATTTCTAACTGTTAATCTTGTGATTAGCAGCCCAGAATGTTACCCATTCCACAGCCAGGACTCCTTCAACAATGATTAAGGAAGATCAGAAATAAATTGATACATTTGAATTCTGGTCATTGGCAAAGAATACTGAAATAGCATGGATTTACAGAACAAACAAATCTGTCTTGGAGGAAATATAGCCATAATGATGCTTAGAAGTAAGGATAGTGAGATTGACCCTAAAAGAGAGAGATTGACCTAGCGTCTGCATGAATGGGTTCAAGTATAGCAATACTTTTAAAGTATTTTGTTGTTGTTGCTATGAGTTGCGAGCAGCAATGTACAATGTTTGCTTTTCATGGTTGAGGCCTTTCTTGAAATCTAGGAATTGTTTTTATCACATTTCTTTTTCCTTTTTTTTCATTTGATCTCTTCACTATATCAGACATTTCATTCAGTCTTATATTGAAAATATGTTCCATATTTGAATCTACTTGCTCATTATTTTAATGCTTTCTTTCTACATGTGTTTCTGAAACTATTTCTCAACAGCAATCTAAACATCATTGATTTAATTCCTACTCATATGAATTCTGATATGACTTATCTCTAATGCTGCTTTTAATCCCATGGAAAAATATACTTAAAAAGTATTCACTCTAAATACATCAGTCTATTTCTATCTACCACACTTTCATTTCCTTCTTTAATTTTATCATTGTGATAGTTAGGTTCATTGTGCCAACCTGGCCATTAAACACATATGGAAATAATAAGGTTCCAGTTTAATTGAAGGGCAAAGAGATAAATGGCTCAGCAAGTCTTGTCTTTCTGTCTCTTGCCCTCTGATGATTGGACCAGTGTGTGGCTACCTTAGTTAGTTTTCTGCCTCATCTTATGGGCTACACTACCTATGGAACATGCAACCTGTGAACTGTGTGGCTATAGTTTGAGGTACCTTCAAGACCTGCTTCATCACACTGCTGGCGTACACATCACTTGAGCTGGAACTGTCAGATCCATTCATCTGGCTGGCTATTGGTGAGCTGCCCTGCTGTTTGCTGCCTATGGCCAGACTGCCTGTATTGCCCTGTAGAAGACTCAGCTATCTGTTTCCTTGACTTGCACCCAGCACTCCTCATGAGTTAAAGGACTACCAGTGCATTAACTGTCTCACAGAAGTGAGTTGTACTGAGCCATGTGTTCCGTTCTGTGGACAAATTAGCTGCTTATTTCTTATATCTATCAAATCTTAAGTGTCCTGGTTCTGTTTATCTAGGGAAGCCTATCTAACATAATAATATACATTTTATTTCTTATTTTATGGAATTAATTAATTTGTGGGTTTCATCGAGAATACAAACACAATGGATACTTTCTAAATTATGCTTCTGTTGCCTTAATAGTTCTCTTTAAAAATTTACTCTTCTTGCTGCTTGGCTTGTCACATTTGTCTCTATATTACATAACATTTAAAAAAGTAAAGCTCAGGTTGTTCCTATTTCCATTCCCATTTATTCACCAAAGAACAGATATTTTGTAGTCTTCCTCTATCTGTGATATATAGAATTCTTCTTTAGTTCCCTGAGTGCCCATAAAGTTGCTATGTGATCAATTCTTCCTGCTATCTTGTAAATTGTAAAACTATTTGTTTGGCACACCTTTTAACCAATTTTCTAGTTTCAACTATTCAACAATTTTTAAACATTTCATTTTAGGCAACTATTGCTAAACTTTTTAGTGTAAAAAGCATACCATTATTTAAAGTAACAGCTTAATATTTTAAGGAAGATACATGGTTATATTTCTACTGGATAGGTTACTTCAATAATGATTGACATTATTCACTGTATGCCATTACTAAAGTTTTCAGTTCATCTTTTTCTAAATGCGGATTCCAGATCACAACTGCTAAAGGGATGAAGGTATTGAAAGACTGAATATTTTAGCAAACATCTTCCATACTAAAAGTTTAATTCCTTCTGTGGAAGGAAACCAAAGTTGAGAGATTCCTTGAAATATTTCCCCACTAGTGATTGTACTATTATGCCTGTAGTGTGAATTCAAGCAGGCAATTGCATAATATTTCTAATTCCTCAAGTAACATAAAAAAAAACACCCTCAATGCCATCTAGTCAATTCTGAGGCATAGAGGCCTTATGGAGAGTGGAACTGACCCTTTTTGTTTCCAAAGTTGTAAATTTTGATACAAATGGCTACTGATATTTCATCCTATTAAGTTTTACTTATTTATACATGACTTCTCCGATTAGATTTTGACCTTTTCACACACCTGTAATATATCTTACTCATCTTCACATCTTTGCAGGAACTATAACAAATGTTTTCAAAAAAAACCTTTGTGGTACCTTTTTTGAAGAGTGAATGGAAAAGTGAAAAGTATCAGTAATATTCTTTTAAAATAATATTTCAATACCTTTGTATATTTTTCTCATTATCTTGCTGAGTGATAGGTTTGTATTTGCTTCTGAAATAGATTCTTCTAATCTTAATATATCGCACATGTGTGTGTTCTCTGTTGTCACATGCCATCAAGTTGGTTCTGACATATTCGAGGGGGTACCCAAAGAAACAGGAATGTTTTTTGAAAGCTATGTATTTATTTATTCATTTTACAAAACAATCTTACTCTTTGAAAGTGCTCTCCATTACACTTAATGCATTTGTCAATCTGTGATTCCATTCTTGGTAAACATTTTTCAAACTCCTCTGCTTGGATCACTGATAGAACCTCATTCTTTTTTTTCCCCCCTTTTCTAATTCATCAAATCTATGTCATTTCATGTTTCTCTTGATTCATGGAAACAAAAAGAAGTCCATGGAGTAAGGTCGGGTGAGTAAGGTGCAGAGGGCAAGAGAGGTATGCTGGGGTTTTTTGCCAAAAACTGGTGCACTGATGTGTGTGTGTGTGTGTGTGTGTGTGTGTGTGTGAGATCAGGTGCATTGTCATGGTGGTAAAACCAGTTCCCCATCTGTTATAAATCAGACCTTTTTTGTAGCACACTGTTATATTACCTTTTCAAAACCCCTAAATAGAAAGCTTGATTAATAGTCTGACCTGGTAGAACTAACTCCAAATACACTGATACAAGCACCAAAAACTACCTTTCAAGACACTGAACCACCGTGTAAGACATTGAACTACAAGGACCATAGTTACCCCATTTTGAACTGAACAAAAGACTAAAATGGAAGACATAGCAAAAATACTGACTCACTGAATCTAAGTAAACAACCCATGCAGATCATGTCTAGAAGTCATGAGTACAGACACCCTAGTACATTTGGGGTACCCCAGTAAGACTTTGGACACAGACTGCAGAAATTCCAAAATGACATCAAGAAGAAAGCAGGAAGCCTATAAAAGGTCCAGATAGGGAGACCAAACTCAAAGAGCTAGGAACCAATGAGGAGATATCATCCCCTGTCCTCTCCAACTCTACCCAGGTGAATACCCCAATCATAGTTACATCTAATGGAAATAAAACTGTAATATAATACCTTTATATACTATCCCCTTAAACTAATGTTGTTACAGAGTGTTACACTGTTTGGTGTGTGTGTTTGAAGTGAATGAATCTAGCATTCAAAAAGTTCAAAGAGAGTAAAGTAATTATTGATTTCACCACTCATGAGCTCACTATCCCCCTCACATAAAAAAAAAAAACACAAATGAGCATCATGTTGGATCTTTTATTTCACTTGATGAGCTGTTTGTGGGCAAAGTGATGATGGCATCTTCCACTGGCTTCATTGATGTTTGCTTTTGGGGTCATGAGAATAACACCATGTCTCTTCACTAGTGATGTCCTTGGGGGGATGGAAAGTGTCAGACATCTTGAAGCTGTTCTTTAAAGGTCTGGCATGGTTTCCAATCAGCACTCTTTTTGCTGATCAGTCAGAACATGAGGCACAAATTTCACAGAAACCCTTTTCATTCTCAAATCATCCATTAAAATTCACTAAACCAACCTTCAAGATAACCCAGATCTTCAATGGTTCATCATTGGTCTTTAAGCACAAATGCATGAACTTGTCATCATTTTTATCCATGTGGAAAGTTAATGAATGCTCAGAACAAGGTGTGTCATCAGTTGATATTTTACCTTATTTGAAACGAGAAAAACACTCATCTACTTGAGTTTTTTCCCAAAGCTCTGTCCTTGTTACTTGTGTTCAACATAACAAGAGCCTTTGTGGCATTTTTCCCAAGCAGGAAAGAAAAATTCACAGCCTCAAGTTGTTCTCTTAAATCAGCCATCACATAAATGAGGTTTAAGTGAAACTGCTTTCACAAAATTCACTGTGACCAGAGAGAACTTTCCAAGGGGATGCCACTGTTGCTGAATGTTCTAGCAGTGGTAAAAATGTGTACTATAAAAGCTCTACTCAGCAGAGCTTTTTCCATTTGGGGGGGGGGGGGAGAGTATATATATATATACATATATATATTCACCTCAACTTTTTCCCTTCTAGTTTCACTTTATGAACTATGTTTTCATCTCACATTTACATTCCTTTTAAAGCTATCTTACTACTTTTTTCTTATTTACGTTTCATTGATATGTATGCTTTTAAAATTGTCCACCTTTAAAATTATTGATCTGATCATTTTATTTTTGGCACTTTTTAGTCTTTCAGGTTTTTCATAAACATTTTCTTGTGATTTGAGGGAAAGTTTAAAGAGTAAATTATTTTTCTATTCAGCAATTTATACATATTTTGTTTTGTGGCACTCCCCACAATATAACAGCACTATTCTCACTTCATTCTTATCTATGATTTTATTCCATATTTTTCTTATGCATTTCTTTTCTTTCAGTTTTAACCCTGGGTACATACTACCCTGAAGATGTCATATGGTTGGTTGGTCTCCTGACCATGTACTTGACCCTAGAGATCTATCTATTATCTTTTGAAAAGTTGAGTCCTAAGAGTGAGCTTAGTTCTAAGGTCCAGCGTGGCTAAGGCCATACTATCAGGCTTTTCATTGGGTTATTTAAGCCTATTTGTTTGTTTGTTTGCTTGTTTGTCCGATGAAATAGCATATTTTATTTTTTCCAACTGTTTTATTGGTACATAATTCATTTGAACAGTTTGATTGTTCAGTCACATCAAGGGAGGTCATACAATCACAATCATTTCTATCTTAGAGTCTTATTTCAAGCCTGGTTTTTTGTTGTTGCTGCTCTTTCAAAGCCTTTTATTATGATTTCAGTTTTGTTCTACATTATTCTCCTATGCTACCAGTGCCATCCCCTGTAAACCCTTTCAGAGTAGTTATCAATGATAACCAGACACCATCTAGCTTTTCTAATCTCAAAATCATGGGTAATGGGGTTCTCCATTAAATTTCCTGACTAATAATTTCTCTTTATTTTTTTATCTTCTTCACTTTCCTCTAAATTGGGAGATATCCTAAGTAGATGCGCAAAAGCTTCTAAGACTCCTTTACCTTTTCATCAGAGTAGGATGTAGAACACTGTCTTCATGTACTACTGATCAGTGGCTATGATCTCAAGCCTCTGGGTCCAAGAACTCATTTCTTCAGTGTGCATTATTATAGGTAACAGGTTTACATGCACTCTGGTGGTGAAAGGGTTATAGGTTAGGTCACTATCCTCATGTTCAGCAGTTTGAAGTTACCAGCAGCTGTGAGGGAGAAAGACTGGACTTTCTGTGCTCACAAACATTAGAGCCTTGGAAACCCACAGAGGGTCACCATGAGTCACCATTAACTCAAGGGCAGTGAGTTGAGAGCTTCTTGTTTGCTCAATTTTTTAAAAATTTGCAGGATTTATTTTTCCTTTTTTCGTTGAGGGTTTAAAGAGCAGATCATCAGTTTTACGTCCAACAACTATGACACATTCTGGTTCAACTCATCATTTCAATACTCCCAGTGTGTCATTAATCATCATTTTCTGTTTGACTAACTTGAATGATCATAATGTTCTTTAAGACCATCCTGGCCATGAGGTGTTTAGAAGTTAGTGTTAAAGAAGGAAGATAAAAGAGAGAAGGGGGGGGAGACAATAAGAAAAAAAGGAGAAAATATAAAGAGACATAGATAGGAATTCTAAGAGTGAGGCATGGCTTGGGTATGGATGAGGAGTTCTACTATGATGACAGGCTGATCTTTACCCCCAGGGGCATGTTCAAAATGGACCTTCAGGAATGTCTGCTTTGTAATTTTAGAGTAAACACGTAGGGACTGGTCTCCTTATACTGGCAGAGGTTAGAAAAGTTGGTTCTTTAGCTAGGATCACTTCCCCAGTAATCAGTTTGCAGCTTGAATGACTGTGAGGAGGGACAGCAATGGTGGGAGAAGGAATTTTTCTACTCTAACTCATTAATTCCTCAATTCTTGTTGGTGTACAGTTCTCCACTATTGCTCTCAACACCCCAGTTTAAAGACTCTTGAGCCCAAGCACCATTGCTTTGTGTCATTTCTGATTGTATGTTTTGAGAGAGTTGGAAAATGATCTGTTCATGACACTATCTTTCTAGAATCTTTGGCACTGAATAAACTCTCAACCAATTTTAGTCTTTAGTGTCCCATAATTTTTGTTTAATTTCCATCCAGAGAAAAGAAAGTATGGTCTTAGCCAGAGAGAGGATGTTGTCCAACCCCAAATAGAGTGTCTCAGTCAAGTTAGCCCTTTGTTCAAAGTGGTAACAGTCCCACAATTTACTTCATTTCTATTGCTCCATGTAAATTATTTCCTGGCATCCTCAGAAGTTAGAGTGTAGTGGAAGAGATCAAGAATAAATGCAGAATTACAATTCTGTGTAAGTGCTATAATGGGTGTAGAATGGTTGTGACACAAAGAAATGGATTAAGTCCCCGGGATAGAAAGATAAAAGCACCTCAGACAAGGTTCAGATGAACCAGGTCTTAAAGAATTAGTAGTTCCATAGAAGAGGTGAGATATATCCATTAAATTTTTTTTTTTTTGGCATCACTGCTCTCCGGTGGTGGGAGTAGGAGGTCCAGCCCCACTGCTGGAATTGAACCTCCGTCCCAGTGGGCCGCAGTCCTGTGCACAACCACTATGCCACCGGGGCTCAGCCCTAAATATTTATTAAAATAGTGAAGGAACAGAACATGATTGAGAAAAAAACAACATGTGAAGAAAGGATGACAATGTTTACATAGCTGAATCTCACTAAGAAAAATATATGTTCATAATACCTAAATCAGGTGGGAGGCATAAATTGTGGCAAATAGGCTTGAAAGTTCAAAACATAAAAACAAACAATAAACATAAGGAAAATGAGGTAAAGAAAATAATAATGACAAAAGTAAAAACTATTGGTTCATAAATAAAAACAGTAAAATTTACAAATAATTCTAAGCATTGTTTCTTTAGAAGAGAGAAAGAGAGTGATTGGGGGAGAGACTTCAGGCAACACAAGGGAAGGAAAGAAAGAAATACAGATGTCCTGCAAGTTTAATCAAAGGAAAAAAGAAAATACAAAGAAAGTAAATTTTTTGAAGATAGATTATAGTACACTTAATATTTTTTAGGCCCTGGGCTAGATGTTCAGGCCAAACATCTGTATAAAGAAATATGGCCTTTGTCTTTGTCCTAGTTACACATATAAAATATAATTAAAATTAAGAGTGGCCTGAAGGAAAAGTAGATTACAATGAGAGATTACAACAAGGTTGCGAATTAAATTGTCGCTGGGTGCAGAATCATGAACAACTTTTTTTTTTTAAGCAATATCCCTTGTTGAAGGGGAACAGGTTAACAAGACAAAGAGTGGTTGGAAAAGATATTCAGGCAGAACACCAACCTGTATGAAGAGCAAGGATAACAAAGACAGAGAAAGCGGTCTGTTATAAACTATTTAGAAGTCAAGTAATAGCTCTTCAAGTAATAAACTAGAGTTTATAAGGGATAAGGGAGAATGCAGAAGGCATAATCAAGAATGGTATCCACATTTTCTGCCTTGAGAAATTGTGTGGATTCACATAATTGCCACCACCCTCTGTCACCTTTTTTTCATTGTGGTGGCTTGCAGTGGTCAATTTCTGGCCAGAGATGAAGCCTGAGTATAAGAAGTTAGGATTCCTCCAGACATGGGTGATAACTGAGGAAGGCCTCACTGAAGGTGAGGGGCGGTGAAGAAGAGGTCCTTGATGGAACCAATGGTCAATGGTGTTTAAGTCCTTCAAAAAGAATTCTATGGCCCAGCTGGCACATAAGGAAGTGCCTCATAAGCCAGTAGAGCATATATTGTATCGTGATACTGAAAAATTGAGCAACTATCATCTTGTAAAAAAGGTTGAATCCAAATGAGGACACTAGGTTTCCTCCCCGGGTAGATAAACAACTAACACTGAGACATCTCCAACTTCTGATGATGTTATAAATGAAATGTTGCCCAGCCATACATTATCCTTACTGCTAATGATAGACTTGAATCCATTATTGCAGCTATTTTTCCAGTCCATCTCAGTAGAGTTCTCCCATACCTTCCCTGGACCTCCTTTTTATCAAGCATGAGCCCTTCTCTAATGATTGGTCTTTTCTGATAT